>JAVJIF010003241.1:0-287438 GCA_038442645.1 Agave tequilana | reverse complement strand
TTAATGATGGAAGAAAGTTAAGAAAGTTGACAAATTATTCAATATGTTAACAGAAAAACTCAAAAGTGGACAATATGATTCACAAAATTTTTGTCCTCTCTTTTTTTTATATCATAAATTCATTACAAATAGAAATTTTATCACCCCCAAATTGATGTTCTCAAATTCAGCAAGCTCTTCACAAATTAGTCACTTTTTAGATTAAAAATTAATCATAAATACTAGCATGATTGAGTAAATTTCAAAAAAAATCTCAGAAAAATTACAATTCAAAATCTTAATAACCATACTTTAATCCAAACTTCAAATAAATCTCAAACAAATTATATTAAAAATTACTCTAAATAAATACTCGATAAAGTCCTGCACCACTTCATCCTCTATAAGCCCTGCACGAGGAGCTGGGGGAGACGAGCTTTGCACGAGGAGCTCACTTGAGCCTTGACAAAGGAGACGAGCTCCACGCTGGTGTTGCTGCGATTTTCACGGATTGGGGGTTAACGGATCTCGCTGGAGCTCACGGAGCTATGGTCGGGGGCGGCTCGGGGGCAGAGCCCAACGAAGCTGTTGTGATCTTCACGAAGATCGCCGGAGCTGATGCGATCTTCACAAATCGGGCACAAATCGAGGGCTCACGGAGATCGCTGTGATCAGAGAGGCTCGGGAAGCTCGCTGGGCTCGTCAGACCTTCATAGAGATCGCTCCTCTTCTTCCTTCACTTCTTCCCTCCCTCCTGTTCTCTTTCTTTATTAAAATTGTACACATGAGACATATTTGACAGAGGGGTATTTTGGACTTTTAACCGCCCACAATGATCCATGTGCATACAGCCAGTGTACACAGGGATGCAGAAGCACAAATACTGATATTGAGAAATTTTTTAACACATTTTTTTACCCCAGGGAGTTTTGGCACAACTCAAACTCCATGGAGAGTTAAAAGCAATTTTCCCTTATTTATTTCCTCTTCTTTAAGGAAATTGAATTATATGCTTTTTCCTTCTTATTTCTTTCTTATTTCTTGCTTTTTCTTCCTTCTTTTTTTTCTTTTGCCTAACCCTAGAGCCTAGCGAAGGAAATAATTCTTAAATAGGGGGGAAAATGCATCCATGTAAGTAATTTTATTAACATAACTAATTTTCGAATGCATAACAAGGGTGGTGGGTCATGATTAGGCAAATGACTCAGTTGGATCATGACGAGCGACCATCACTCCCCCTAGCCACCCTACCCTCTCGTTGTCTAGCGTCTCCCTGCCCTATTGAATTGGACGTCGAACAAATAATTCCACATCGGTTAAAATTAGGAAAGGTCTTGGGTATATAAGAATTTTTTTACCCCAGGAATTTTTTATGACTTCGTCTCGGGGCGACACAAAATGACATTGAGGGGGGAGATGAGCAGCAAATTATAGGGACTAAGATCTCCAAGGGGTTACCAGTAGTATCATCGATTGGTAAAGTTTGCAGATTGTGCTGACGTTGGAGGCGGTAGCAGATGAGAAAGGAAAATTAGACTGTCACTTTGTCTTTTTTCTCTTTTTTTGTCAGGATACTTACTTGCAATATTACTAGATTGAGTCATTGAAAGTCGAATGCGGAGCCTCTGCACACAAAGAAGAGGATGATGCTACTCGGTCAAAGGCGTTGGGCTCTCGCTTTGTTGTCCTGTCAAAAAGCGCCACTGATTCACCGGAGGAAGGAGAGGTGTTCCCTGTTGTCTAATTTTCTCAATCCATTCTTTAATAATTTTTTTTTCCTGTGACTTGTGTTGTTTGCAAACCGGAGCAACCTCAGTTCCATTTTGCCCACCGCCTCTCTTGCTCACCGGCGTCAACCACCTTGGGAGCCATTCAGCCGGGTGGGACCACTGGATCTCACCGGAGTCCTATTAGATTGAACGGCCCAGATGGACGCGGTGACGCGGGTGAGCAAAAAAATTTTCGGAGCAACCATGCAATTACTTCGTTTTAGTGGGTCCCATCTCATTTGAACCAATTAGAAAAGAGTTGCAATGTTGCTGATTGGAGAGTTGCGCCCCATCATTTACCAATAGAGTGTTACTTTAAGGGGCCGTTTGTTTCGCGTAAAACTCCGTAATTCGTAAATGATTTACTACCCAGTTACAACTACGGCGTTTGTTTGGACCGTAATTCGTAAAAAACTTACATAACTCAACTAACACTCACTTGCAACTTAGTTACCATTCACTTACAGCCCAGTTACAGTTAATTCTGTGGTCATACAAATTTGTATTATTTTTTATATTAATATTAAAAGTTTTTAATATTTAACTTTTTAATATTTATTTGCAGTATTAAAACTTTTAAAATCACCAAATAGTTAATTTTGTGGTCAACTTTTTCACTTACGACTTATACATTACGACAACCAAACACCGTAAAGTATAATACACTTTCCCACTTTACAATTTTATATTACCAACCAAACACCGTAAAATTTACATACATGTAACTCATTTACAATTGTAAAAGACTTTACCAATTACAACTACGAATTACGGCCATTTACGACAACCAAACATTTAAAATTTATTTTCTTGCAAGTGCCATTGCCATTATATGATAGTGGAAAAAAAAAATCTCTTTGAAGTGAGTGAAAAATTTAAAATTTATTTTTTGATTGAAAGTTTATAATGAGAAAGATTTAAACCAACCAAAAGCAAGTATTTTTTATAACAGCTCACACCCCTTACCCCCACGGAATTATTTTGTGTTTTTATGGTAACATTTCTTCTTCTTATGTCCCTTGGGGATCTTTCATCCCTAAAATTTAGGCATGTGCATAAATTCTCTTTCTTTGCATATTTCCTTTGTTTCAGGCTTTCAGCCATGTATTTCATAAATCCTACCTACCAATTTAGCAAGTACATTAAAGAGGAAAATAAAAAGAATGAATATAAAAAAGAAGGGTTATTTACATATATACCCCCCAAATTGATAATTAAAAATTTACCTTCAGTATCATTGATATTAAAAATTTACCCTTCAAATCTTTTGGATCTTAAAAGTTTACACCTTTTATAATAAAAAGTGAGTATTCCGGTTCGATTTGCCTATTTATTTTTAAAAAATGACTAAATTTTCCTTATTTAAATTATTAAGCACTACATTCTTACTTAAGCTTGTAGACTCATCTCGTTTTCTTACAGATTTTTTCTCTTTCACTATTTCTCTCTCTTAAAATAAGCACATTTCAATTTTATTCATTTATTATAAAATACTCACATCAAATCATTTCCACATATACTCCTTAAAAAATTTTGAAAATTTCAAGAAACTTTTAGAGTGATAATTGAGAGAAAATTTTGAAGGATTTTTTAAGTTTAAGAGGATTATTAGAAAGAGGAGGAGGAGATGAAGGAGAATGAAGAGGAAAAGGGACAAGAATTTTGATTTTATGAATAAGAACGGAGAATGGCATAATAGGCAAAAACACTCTTTTTTCAATTCAAATCTAATTGGAGAGATAAGTTATTATGATATAAAAGATTTTGGGGATATAATAATATCAAAATTTTGGGGATAAATTTTAAATACTAAAGATTTTCGGAGTATATATATGTACACACACAGAAATATGTATATCAACGGACAGTTGAGAGTCCCTCCCAGCCTGCGGTGACGTGGCACATTATTAGCCACACTAATAAGGACGGCACGCTTATTGGAACATCTGAAATTACTAAATGTCCCTGCGGTAAAAGATAGTGGATCTGTACAGTTTATTATTATTTCTCCCCCTTTTCAAGTTTTGCGCGCTGTCAGATCTAGATTTGAGTTTTCGCAGAGAAAGTCTTTCTAAAAATAGCTGGATTAGGATCAGATACCTTTTTTTTACTTTGCATACCTAGTTTTCCATCAGCTCTCCATCAGGATCTCCATTAGATTTAGATCTTCCTTTCTATTTTAATTTCGACCGCCAACCAGAACACATCTCCTGTCAGTTCAGGTCGCCGATGGCCCCGATCTCTATCTCTCGATCTTAATATGAAACATATATCAGGTTCAATTTCCTCACAAAATATAGAAAATCCGGATGGATTGAGATCTTTGGATGTTGATCAAGATGTTTGTATTTTTTTCTTTTTTATTTATTTATTATTTTTTCACAATTTCTCATCTGAAAAAATTGGGTAACCAAGATGAAACTGCGATCTAATTTACATTTTATAAAACAATTGAGACCAAGGTCACAGTTTTCTAATTAACAATTTCACAATTTTTATAACAACGACCTTAGTTGTAGTCTTTAATTAAGTTAGATCTCATATTTTTGTCTCAATTCTTTTAATTTATTAAAGTTCATGTTTTATCTTGTGGTCATTAAATTTTTAAAGACTACGACAAAGGTCGCAGTATTTACTAAAACAATTTTTTGTGATATTTATAGACATCTTAAAGTATGTGACTACGATCACTATTTTTAATAAATTATGTCACAGTTCCTTTATAGCTGCGACCTAAGTCGCAGTATGTAATTACATCACCTGTGTGACTTTTTGCGCAGTCATTTAATATATTAAGGATTGCAACAAAGGTCGCAGTATTATAAAATAACATTTTGTTATAATATTTATAAACATCCTGAAAGATGCGACCACGGTCAAGACTTTGTCAGCACACTTATATTTGATTTTAGGCCTTTATTAGGACCAAACTCCTCGTTGCAGAAGGCCATGAGAATTGTACCAAATGGGGTCTCCTTCATCGCATTGACAAAATCTGCCTGAATGTGCTTTTTAATTTTCTGATAAATTCGCACATCGACTTTAGGCTTGATCTCATATACCTATATATGCAGAAACATTAACAACATAAGTCAAAATTTAAAAAAAAAAATCATAGTCGCGGTACTTTTAAATAAATTTGAGAAAAAAGACTGCGGCCTTGGTCGCAACAGTAAATAATAAATTATAATACACTGCGACCAAGTTCGCACTATTACATAACACTGCGATAAAGGTCGCATTTTTCTAATTAACCCAATTTATTAACTAATCAGGATCTTGGTTAATGGTTCAGAGCACTGCGACCCTTATTTCATCATAATGCGATCATGGTCACAGTATCCAATTAACCTAACTTAGTAGAACATACTGCGTCCCAGGCCCCAAAAAAATAGAGAAGGGACGGCAACACTGCGACATCGTTCGCAGTGTTTTAAAAAAGTCTTAAAAACAAAATGGACTTTAATAAAAAAATTTAAAAAATATTTTATTCAGAGACTGCGACCAAGGTCGCAGAAACTTATTAAAGCTAATATAAAAACTGCGACCCAAGTCGACCAAATGGAATGAAAAAATACTGTGACCTTGCTGACTTTGGTCACTGTGTTAAAAATTTTAAAAAATTTAAAAATTAATCTCTAATAAGATTGTTAATTCCTATTTTTTTCATCTTAAACTGTAACTTGGATTAAAGTTTTAGGGTAAAAAAAATTAAAAAATATTGTTTCAAATTGCATAAATAGATTTAATTTTGATTCTTATTTCTTTAAAATAAAAAAAGTTGACTCTTTTACTCTTAATTGCAACCATGGTCGCAAGCTTTTAAAATAAAAAATTTAAATAATTATTCTTTAAAAATCAAAATTCTTGAAAATTTTAAGAAAGATCAAAATTTTTTGGAAAATTTCAGAATTACTTTTTTTGGAATTAAAATTCAAAATTGAATCAAAAAAAATTTGTGGAAGAATTACTTTTGAATCGAAGTTAAATTAAAAGAGGGAATTTATTTAAAAAACAAAAAAATTGGAAATCACAACTGAAAATCAAAATATTAAGGGCTACAAAACCTAAAAAATTAGGCTTTCTAGGTCTTCCATTTATCTTTTTTCGTGGATTATTTCTTGGGCGCCATCTTGATCAGATCTTTATTTTTAAAAAAACAATTTTGAACTCAATTGTTCGAAAAGTTTAGGAATCAATAACACTAAATTTTTTCAGATTGATGAACTAAAAAATTCAAATTCATAATTTTTTAGGAAGGAATAATTTTACAGACAGTAAAAAGTTATAAGGACGGTATTTTAGTCAAGAAACTGTTGAATTGACTGATGCCTTTTTCAAGCGGGATTTTGTCTTTTGTCCGCCAAAAATTTTGACAAACAAGTGACTATTATGTTGTCACATCCCGCCGGCTGAGAAACTCTCTCAGCTGGCGGCTGAGGTACAGAACCCCCCCCCCCCACCCCCACCCAACACACACACATATATAAAAAAAACCTTCATTATTCTTCTTCTTCTTCTTCTTCTCTCTTTAATAATCCTCTTAAACTTAAAAATCCTTCAAAATTTTCGGGGATATACTAATATCAAAATTTTGAGGATAAATTTCTAAAAACTAAAGATTTTCGGAGTATATATATCTAAATAACCCAAAAAAATACATCTATAAAAATATTCCCTTTATCATTACTATTTGAGACAAATAATTCTGAATTTGGATCTTTCTTAATTCTACCTTTTAATTTACATAGAAGGCAAATAGTTCTGAGTTTGAGTCTCAGAGTTAGATTTATTAGTATATCACTTAAGTTCAAATAACCCTTGGAAAATAAGTTGGAAAAATTCAACGAAAATCATGTTCGTGCTGAGCTGATCTCTTTTTCATTTTTTTTGGGTTTGTTCTTTGTTTTAACTATGTGCTTGGAGAATTAGTGGATATTTTGAAAAATAAGATTTTATTATTTTATGGTCAACAAGTTGAAAAGGTTTTTTTTTTAAGTATTTAACTCTCCGTGGATGTGGTAGAATCGCATTCACAAACATGAAAAATGAGAAAAGCTTGCTTTCTTAGTACGTATATAATTTCAGCTAGGGTTTAGCTATGGTTTAGTTTCCATAGAGTCCAGGTAACAATAGGAAACCTCTTGACAAGATGAATCTCATCCATTTGCAATTCAAATCAAACTTGAATTTTAGAAACCTGAATCAATAGTGTTCAAGTTCATCACCTTAACTCCTATACGTGCTACCACCCGTTCATGGAGCAGTTAGCCTTGTCTGATCCCCTTAATATGTTAAGGACAGGATCTGCGACCTTATAAGCATAGAATCCCAATTAGGAGTTTCCCAATTAGGTAACTGAGAGAGAGAGAGAGAGAGAGAGAGAGAGAGAGAGAGCCCTAACCATGTAGTGCTTACACACGGTCGAGCTCGGGTCAGGTCTATAAACCTGACTCAGCTCCGCATCGCCCATTTGATCTAACTTCAAGTCGAATCCCTAGACTGGTATACACCGGTGGCTAGCCAGTCATCTGTTGCCGGCTAGAAGGGAGACAGATCATTAGGCCAAAGGATTCACATCCCCGGAAGAGGAGAAACTTGGCACAAATGAATCGTCTGAGATCTCTATCCTTATGAAATTATTCCGGATTATGGAAGCATCCTGGAAGAGACGAGTGTCGATGGAGAATTGGCACAACTTCTTATTCCTGAGAACCAGGAGATCTTAATTTATTATGCATGCTTGAATGAGATTTGAAATTGGAATGAGATTATCATCGATCATGTATTTGTATTTGTGGTAACTACTGAAATCATGAAAAACGATGACATCGAATCTCGTTTCGTTGATGAATGCCAACATAGAACAGATTGATTAAAATGGAAAGAAGCAATCCAAGTCGAATTAGATTCCTTAAAGAAGCAAAAAAAATTTATACCTTTAGTTCCTACACCACCCAATGTAAACCTTGTCAAATGCAACTGGGTATTCGTAAGGAAGCATAATGAGAAGAATGAAACAGTGTGATATAAGGCACGCCTCGTGGTGCAAGGATTTTTTCAACACTCTGGGATTGATTACGAGGAGACGAACTCTCCCATAATGAATGTTATAGCATTCTGCTACCTCATCAGTTTGGTAGTTTCCGAAAAACTAAATATGCAGCTTATGGATATGGTTATAACATATCTTTATAGGAATCTTTATACAAAAATTTATATGAAAGTTCTTGAAGGACTTGAGCTAACTAATTCAAATAGTTCTAGACCACGAAACACCCTCTCGATTCGTTTGAGGCGTTCACCATATGGATTGAAACATTCCGGACGGATGTGGTATAACGGTCTAAGTGAATATTTGATCAGTTAGGGATAATAATGAACTATGCCCATGTGTTATTATTAAGAAATCACATTTTGGATTTGCGATCGTTGTAGTATATATCAATGACATGAATCTCATTGGGACTCTGAAAGAGCTTGAGAAATCTGGATCACACCTGAAGTCAGAATTTGAGATGAAGAATCTTAGAAAAACTCGGTTTTGTATCAGCCTTGAGCTCTAGCATTGTGTAAATGGTATTTTGGTCCACCAATTTAATTACACCCAGAAGGTATTGTGACGCTTTAATAAGGATAAAGCGAAGCCTTCGAGCACACCATGATCGTTCGCACTCTACATGTTGCACAAGACCCATTCCGTTCGAAGGAGGATGATGAAAAGGTATTGGAGCCCGAAGTTCCAAATCTGAGTGCAATTGACGCTTTATTGTACTTGGCTCAATGTACTAGATCAGACATTTCATTTGCTATGAACCAGTTAGCTAGATATAGCTCTGCGCCAACATGTCAGCACTGGAATGGCATCAAAGACATTTTGTTACTTTAAAGGTACTTCAGATATGGGCTTATTCTACCCATATGCATCTAAGAATGGCTTAAACCCCATGAGCCTCGGAATGATGCTTGCCTTGTAGGTTATGCTGATACTGGTTATAAATCTGACACCCGCACAAGGCAAGTTCCCAAACTGGTTAGATCTTTACTATTGGAAATACGACGATATCTTGGAGATCTATGAAACATATTTTAGTTATCACTTCTTCGAATCATGCCGAACTCATTGCCCTTCACACGGCCACTCTTGAATGTGTTTTGTTAAAGGCTATTATTGAGTATATTCGAAGTACTAGTGGATTATCTTCTATCAATGATGTCTCAACAACTATCCATGAAGATAATGCTGCCTGCATTGACCAAATAAAGAAATAATACACTAAAGTAGAAAACACCAAGCTTATTGCGCCCAAGTTTTTCTCACACTAGCAACAAGAGCATAAGAAAATTGAAGTCAGGCAGATCCGATCCAAGACAACCTAGCAGATCTCTTCACCAAGTCTCTACTGAAGTCTACATTTCAGAAGCATGTTCGAGGTATTGGATTGCGCAAGTTATTTGAATGGCAGCGTATGTAGTTCTTAGGGGAGTTATGTTAAACTCAGGGAGACTATTGAGAAGCGTTCTCACTTGATCTTAGTGTACTCTTTTACCTTTCGATCAGGAATAATTTTTCTCGCTAGTTTTTTGTTGCCTGGCAAAGTTTAACAAGGCACCTTCATTGATTGGATACCATGCGTTTTATTATCATGCTGCATCCTAGAAATGCTAAATATGTAATCCGTACATCTTTTTTCCTTTGACCACGATTTTTGTCCCATTGAATTTTTTCAGGCAAAATCTTTGTGTAGCATTCTTTTTATACATTATCCTCATAGACATACATTCTGCTCATGATCCAAATGATTCGATTTCACCAACAACACATGCATTTTCAAGATTCAGATGTGATTATTTCTTGAGTTTTAGATACTCAAGGGGAGTGTTGTAATTATTATTAATTATGTGATCGTGTTTAATTAAAAGCAGGAATTTTTTATGGACCGTTAGATTAGATCTACGGTTAGATTGTATTTTAGGATTTTTTTTTTCAAACCTTAGAAGTACTATTATAAATAAGATCCTCAAAACCAGAAGCTCGTGGCCTCCTTTTTCTCTCTTTGCATTTTTCTCTCTTATTCTCAAATTCTTTTTACTACAGTTTCCACCTTTTTCTAGTAATTTTATAATTTATAGTGTGACGCCCCGATCCCACGGATACGGAGACGTCACTGCGACGTATATACGCAGGTCAGAAAGTGCCCCCACGTATATACGCTAAGCAATAAGTACAACAAGAATCAGAGTACACGACTAAGCGTGGTATCCATACATATGCCAACTGAAAAGTACAACTACAAAGCTATCACAGGATATGCTAAGGTATTACACATTACATGTGTATTACATCACAACCAAGTCCAAAAGTAAAAGATACAATATAACCACAAAATGCTCACGAGTAGGATGAAGATCCCGTGAGTCAAAAAGAGAGATCTGGCACAAAGACTGGAGCTAATCGGCCTGCTCACTAAAGAAAGCTTGATCCTCTGTGGATGGCTCCACTTCGATCCAAGCTTCAGAACCTGAATATGCAAATCCAAGGGGGGTCAAGACCTCATAACAATAATCAGGCTACAGCCAAATGGCATAAGAGACATAAATAAGTAAGGGGGAACAGTAAGATAAATATCAATCAGTAGGTAATGAAAGCATGAAGAGTAAGAGTCTGAATACCATAGATCCACAGTTAATGTCTTATTATTATTACTTGTCTTACTATGATATCTAGCTATGTGACCCAGCGTCCCAGCTCACATAGATCCATATCCTAGTAAAGCAAGGTGTTATTGGAAACCAGCGGTTGTATCGACGAACTATGTTTACAGTGGATCCCGTACATGCCCGGGATAACGGTCCAGGATTGTTCCGTTGCTTGGTGACGGAAGCCAGCCGCTAGGCTAACAGGAGGGACTTATGTATGCCCTTTATCATGATAGTATTCAGGAAGAGGGAGCAAGCACTCCCCTCGGTCCCCTGGTGGCCCACAGGTTAGACCGGAACATGAGTTGCACAACATTCCTAAAACCACTGTAAACACGAACACATATCGATATTCGCATGTTTTCCCCCGACCCAATATAAGTTGGTCCATTTTATACAAAAGTCAAGTGTATCATGCTTGGTTCAAGTGATGGCATGATAAGTGGCGATATCCATTTATTAACAAGTTATGGAATGGGACTACACAATAATAAGTCATGAAGTAATAAGAAGTAATGTCCATCAAGTAACATGTCATGAAGTACCAGTAACAATAATACATAGCACATGAACCAATGATAAGATTCAAATTCAGAAAAGAAATCAACTAAGACAAACAGTCAGAATTAGTCGACTAGGTGGAATGGTTAGTCGACTAATAGGGGTCTTAAGTCGACTAACAGTCTGGATCAGTCGACTAAAACTGAGTTCCAGAGAGTTGGATTCTGGTTTCAGGAAACGTTAGTCGACTAGGTGGAAGGGTTAGTCGACTAACAATGATTATAAGTCGACCGACAGATACTTAAGTCGACTAAGTCTGTGATACAGAGAGTTGAGTTTCTGATTCAGGAAAAGTTAGTCGACTAGGGTGGAAGGTGTAGTCGACTGACAAAGATTTCTAGTCGACTAATAGATAGGCTAAGTCGACTAAAACTGTGTTCCAGAAAAGGTTACGTTTCAAAATAGATGGGTTAGTCGACTAATACCTAGGTCAAGTCGACTAATCGTCTAGAAACAGAATACAGAACAGATTTTCTGATGGTTGTGTTTGATGGTCCAAAAACATGATTTTGAAGAGGTAAATATACAGGATATGAGAACACAAGTGTGCTAGGAATTAGACAAGTCTTGGTGAGTAAAAATACTCACTAGGATTGGTTAATCGAAGCTTTACGAGTTCCGAAAAGGTTGTAGTCGACGATATCACCAACTTGATCCTTGGCGATATTGCGGACGATCCCAATCCAAAGAAGTGGTGGTTGCTTGAGATGGAGAAGATGACCTAGGTGATGTTTTGGAGTTAGGGTTTGAGTTGAGATGAAGGAGGATTGGTGAGGGTGAAGGTTTCTCTTGGTGGAAGGAAGTAAAAAGGAAAAGAACTGTAAAGGAAATGTTTAAATAGGTTTTTGATTTTGTAAAGGAGATGCAATTTATGTAGAAGAGAGGGGGCTTTGTGTAAATAGGGGAGGGGATGAGTGTCCCTCTTCTTGGCCACTTGGCCGGCCATGGAGAGAGAGAGAGAGAGAGAGACATTAAATGAGGGGGTTGGTGGAAGTGAGTGGAGGTGAAATTTTGGGAAAAGATTGGAATTTTGGAAAATAGAAAAACTTGTGGTTGTGGAGGAAGGAAGGAAATAAGGAAAAAGAAAAAGGAAAAGAAATTAAAAAAGGGAAGATATTTCCTCTTGGATTTAAAAAATGAAAAGACAAATTCCCGGGTTTAAGTCGAGGATGCGGAAAACGTTTCGGAAAATACCGAAATCGTCCGAAATTCAAGTATCTCGGAACGACTCGCAAAATTTACTAAAAATCAAGAATATTATTTTAAGACTCATGGTGAAATTCGTTTGGAGAAATAATTATAGTTTTAAAACTAAAAATCCCGAAATCAGTTATCTACCGACTCCGTTGGAATTTTCATAAATTCATAAAATTCTCAGAAAAAGTATTTAGATAGAAAATATGATTCTAAGAAATAAAGTCTAAAGGACCTTCTAGAAATTCCTAACTGTTTGTGAATTAAAAATCTGGGAATCGATCAGCGGCACTGGTCGACACCGGTTTTGAAAATATTTAATTAAATTCAGGAAAATTCCAGAAAATCATAGAAAATATATAATATTGGAAAATGATTTTTAAAACTGAAATCGGTCAAATACAGGAAGTAAATCGAAAAATACGATCGAAAAACTGAATACGCAACTAAGTACGTATTCGGGAACGGGGTATTACAATCCATCCACCTTACAAAAATTTCGTCCTCGAAATTTCATAAAGTGAAAGGTAACGGTAAAGAAGGATAGCAGGAAGTGAAAGGCAGCAATAAAGAAGGATGAGAAGAGAAAGTTTTACCAATCAAGATGTGAAGAGTTGCGGATAACGCTCACGGATAACATCCTCTCGTTTCCACGTGGCCTCTCCTGGTGCATGTCTGTTCCAAGACACCAACACTAATGGTATGGCTTTGTTCTTCAATGTCTTGACACTTCTGTCCAAAATGGCCATCGGTTGCTCTTGGTATGACAAATCCGGTTGTAGTTCCAGTTCGGAGTGATCCAGGATATGACTATCATCCTTCACATACTTCCTCAGCTGTGATACGTGGAATACATTGTGAACTCCGTCCAAAGATGGCGGTAACGCCAACCTGTAAGACACATCTCCCACTCGGTCCAAGATCTCGAATGGGCCGATATATCTCGGACTAAGCTTTCCACGAGTACCGAACCGGATTACTCCCTTTGTAGGTGATATCTTCAAAAACACATGATCCCCTGTCTGGAATTCCAATGGCCTTCTCAGTGTGTCTGCCCAACTCTTCTGCCGACTCTGTGCTGCCCTGAGGTGATCTCTGATAATCCTGACTTTATCTGTTGTCTGAATCAGGATCTCTGGCCCCAAAAGTCTCCTCTCACCGACTTCATCCCAACAAATCGGTGACCTACACTTCCTTCCATACAATGCTTCAAATGGTGCCATCTTGATACTTGCCTGATAGCTGTTATTATAACAAAATTCAGCCAAGTGAAGATGGTCTTCCCATGATCCCTGGAATTCAATCATGCAGGCCCGCAACATATCTTCAAGAATCTGGATAGTCCTTTCAGATTGTCCGTCTGTCTGAGGATGATATGAAGTACTGAATTTCAGACGAGTCCCTAGACTTTCTTGGAGGCTTTCCCAGAAATGAGATCTGAATCTGGTGTCTCTGTCTGATACAATACTAACTGGAACTCCATGCAGACGAACTATCTCCTTCATGTACTTGTCTGCCAGAACCTCTGTTGTCTGACCTACCCTGAATGGTATGAAGTGAGCTGATTTGGTGAGGCGATCAATGATTACCCACACAGCATTATTACCTTTAGGACTGCGAGGCAATGCCGTGACAAAATCCATGGTGATGTGCTCCCACTTCCACTCAGGTATCGGTAAAGGTTGTAGAAGTCCAGCTGTCCTCTGATGCTCTATCTTTATCTGCTGACAAACCAAGCACTT
This sequence comes from Agave tequilana, assembly GCA_038442645.1. Classification (NCBI taxonomy): domain Eukaryota; kingdom Viridiplantae; phylum Streptophyta; class Magnoliopsida; order Asparagales; family Asparagaceae; genus Agave; species Agave tequilana. The sequence goes on along the minus strand of JAVJIF010003241.1, from coordinate 273,493 downwards.
GGCAACATACTGGGCTATCTCCCTCTTCATAGCATTCCACCAAAACTGCTTCTTTATGTCTTGATACATCTTGTTTCCCCCTGGGTGTATGGAATATGCTGAACTGTGTGCTTCTGCTAGAATCTTCTGTCGAACTTCTCCTTGGGGAACACAAATCCTGCTGCCAAAATATAATGCACCATCTGGATGAATACAGATATCAGTCCTCAATCCAGCCTCTACCTGGGCTCGAAATGACTGCAATCTGGGATCTTCCTTTTGAGCTTCCTTGATCTCATCTATCAATGTTGACTGAATCTGCAAGGTCATGAACTGTCCTGCCTTATCAACTCCTTGTACCAACATTAAGTCCAATCTGATGATGTCTTGAATCAACTCCTTCTGCTGAGTAAGTTGGACAAGCACTCTATTCTCTGGCTTCCTGCTCAGTGCATCCGGTACTGTATTGACCTTGCCTGGATGATATTGCAAGTCAATATCATAGTCCGCCATCAGCTCCAGCCACCGCCTCTGCCTCATGTTCAACTCCTTCTGTGAGAAAATATACTTGAGGCTCTTGTGATCCGTGTATATCAACACCTTATCTCCAGAAGATAATGCCTCCAGATCTTCAAGGCAAATATCACATCTGCTAGCTCCAAGTCATGAGTTGGGTAATTCCGCTCATGAGTCTTCAGTTGCCTGGATGCATAAGCTATGACATGATCATGTTGCATAAGTACACACCCCAGGCCTTTTCCTGATGCATCACTGAATATGACCATCCCTCCTCTTCCTGAGGGAGTCTTCAAGATTGGGGCTGAAATGAGCCTCTGCTTCAATTGCTCAAAAGATGCAGTACATTCCTCTGTCCATATGTACCTTTCTCCTTTCCGAGTGAGCTGGGTAACGGAGCTGCAATCCTAGAGAAATCTTGGACAAAGCGTCGGTAATATCCGGCTAGTCCCAGAAAACTCTTAATCTCAGTCACCGTCCTCGGAATTGGCCAATCTCTCACCGCCTGGACTTTGCTGGGGTCAACTGAAATCCCTTCTGCTGAAACTATGTGTCCAAGGAAGGCTATACTGTCCAACCAAAAGTCACACTTGCTCCTCTTAGCATGAAGCTGCTCCTGCTGTAGAGTCTGCAATACAATCCTCAAGTGTTCTGCATGCTCCCTGTTGTTCTTTGAATAGATCAAGATGTCATCTATAAAAACCACTACAAACTGATCCAAATAGGGCGAGAACACTCTGTTCATCAAATCTATGAAAACTGAAGGGGCATTGGTGACTCCGAAAGGCATAACTAGAAACTCATAGTGGCCATAACGGGTCCTGAATGCCGTCTTCGGAATATCCTCTTTCCTCACCCTAAGCTGATGGTAACCCGATTGTAAATCTAATTTAGAGAATACTCGGGCTCCATGAAGCTGATCAAACAGATCATCAATCCTTGGTAAGGGATACTTGTTCTTGATGGTAACTTTGTTCAATTCTCTATAATCAATACAAAGCCTCTTACCACCATCCTTCTTGTTCGCCAACAGTACTGGAGCTCCCCATGGTGAAGTACTTGGCCGAATCAATCCCTTGTCTGAGTATTCCTGCAGTTGCTTCTTTAGAATCTCTAACTCCGTCGGTGCCATCCTGTACGGAGCCTTGGATATAGGAGCTGTTCCAGGCACAGTATCAATAGAAAACTCAATCATCCTTTCAGGTGGCAGTCCTGAGATCTCAGCAAACACTCCTGGAAATTCATCCCAAACCGGTACTCCCTTCTGAACCTCCGAAGTAGTCAACCGAGTCTTTCTCTTAGTAGACTTCACTTCTCCACTAAATTGGAACTCCGGTTGAAGAGGGATCCTGAAAATAATCTTCTTCTCCCTACAGTCAATAACTGCATAATATTGACTGAGCCAGGTCATGCCTAAGATTACGTCGTACCCTTGGTGTCTAGTACGAGCATATCTATGGCCAAGGTCTTATCACAAAGTTCTACTGGACAGTCAGCACAAACTCTAGAAGATATGACTACTCCATTCCCTGTACTAATCTCCCATTTGTGGTCTAAAGATCTAACAGGTATGGAATGCAATGCCACAAAATGATCTGAGATAAAACAATGTGAAGCACCTGAATCGAAGAGGGCTAAAACAGGTTTAGAATGCACCCTGATATTACTTGTTATCACCTCCTCAGAAGTCTCAGCCTCTACTTCCGTCAAGTTGAAGGCTTGACCCCTTCCACGCCCTGCAGCAGTCCTAGCTCCTCTCTGGACTGGGCGAATAGCTTGCTGTGGAGGAGGGGGAGGAAACTCTCCTGATCATCGGTCCTTGATTCCTCTGTCCCGGTGGCCCTGGAAGTGATCTCTGTCCATTTGGTCCCGGTAGTGCTGGCAAAGCTTGGCCGGCTATCCCCATTCTCCTGTGTGGACAGGTTTCGATGGAATGGTCTCGGGAACCACACACCAAACATAACCCATTTGCCCTACGGCAATTCTGACGAATATGGCCTGGTTTCTGACAATAGCTGCAGAAGGAAAAAGGTTGAGCCGTCTGGTAAGGAGCTGGTCGGAATGGTTGCCTCATAGCCTGAACCTTCGCTGCTCTGTATGGGCCTCCTCTTCCCATAGGTGGAAATGGCCTCTTCATGGCCTGGTTCCTCATCTGGTTCTCTTGCTTCTTCTCCAGTCCACGCTCTACCTCCCGAGCTATGGTGAGAACTTCTGAATAAGTCTTCAGCTGCTGGGGCATAAGGAAAACTTGGATGTCCATCTGCAAGCCCTGCTGAAACCTACTAGCCCGCTTCTCCTCATCAGTTACCATGTACGGAGCAAAGCGGCTAAGTCTGAGAAATTCCGCGGCATACTCATCCACGGATCTATTCCCTTGCTGAAGTCTGATGAACTGCTCTTCCATGTCCTTCTGAGCAGTGGCAGGGAAGAATCTGCTATAAAAGCTCTTGGAGAATGTGTCTCAGGTGACAGGCTTCTCCAATCTGGCCCCCTCAGCTAGCCACCAAGTTCTGGCTATATCCTTCAATTGAATCTTAGCAACCTCCACCTGATTCTCCTTTGGAACTCGAGCTGCATTCAATAAGTCTGTGGTGTCTGTCAGCCATTGCTCAGCATCCAGGGGTTTCTCTTCACCCGTGAATATGGCTGGTTGCAGCCGTCTGAAGTCTGAAACATTTCCCGGCCTCTGTTCCTTTGGAGCTACCAATTCTTGCCGGAGGAGTTCCGTCTGTTGCTGCTGGTTCTCCATCATCGTCTGAATGACCTTCAGAATGTCCACATTCTCTCCCGCGGGTCCATTCGATGCTTGTCCAGAGTTGCTACGACCCGTCCTTCTCTCCATACCGAATTGGGATAAGATAACTGGAATTTGGAAACAAATGGAAGGAGTTTAGGATACAAGGAAAGGAATCAAGAAGGGATCAAGAAGGACTAGATAACTTTGTACATTGTAGTTGGCAATAGCAAATTACTGGAATTTGCTGCTTGATTGTACTATAGGTGTGAGAGCCTAGGCTCTGATACCAACCTGTGACGCCCCGATCCCACGGATACGGAGACGTCACTGCGACGTATATACGCAGGTCAGAAAGTGCCCCCACGTATATACGCTAAGCAATAAGTACAACAAGAATCAGAGTACACGACTAAGCGTGGTATCCATACATATGCCAACTGAAAAGTACAACTACAAAGCTATCACAGGATATGCTAAGGTATTACACATTACATGTGTATTACATCACAACCAAGTCCAAAAGTAAAAGATACAATATAACCACAAAATGCTCACGAGTAGGATGAAGATCCCGTGAGTCAAAAAGAGAGATCTGGCACAAAGACTGGAGCTAATCGGCCTGCTCACTAAAGAAAGCTTGATCCTCTGTGGATGGCTCCACTTCGATCCAAGCTTCAGAACCTGAATATGCAAATCCAAGGGGGTCAAGACCTCATAACAATAATCAGGCTACAGCCAAATGGCATAAGAGACATAAATAAGTAAGGGGGAACAGTAAGATAAATATCAATCAGTAGGTAATGAAAGCATGAAGAGTAAGAGTCTGAATACCATAGATCCACAGTTAATGTCTTATTATTATTACTTGTCTTACTATGATATCTAGCTATGTGACCCAGCGTCCCAGCTCACATAGATCCATATCCTAGTAAAGCAAGGTTGTTATTGGAAACCAGCGGTTGTATCGACGAACTATGTTTACAGTGGATCCCGTACATGCCCGGGATAACGGTCCAGGATTGTTCCGTTGCTTGGTGACGGAAGCCAGCCGCTAGGCTAACAGGAGGGACTTATGTATGCCCTTTATCATGATAGTATTCAGGAAGAGGGAGCAAGCACTCCCCTCGGTCCCCTGGTGGCCCACAGGTTAGACCGGAACATGAGTTGCACAACATTCCTAAAACCACTGTAAACACGAACACATATCGATATTCGCATGTTTTCCCCCGACCCAATATAAGTTGGTCCATTTTATACAAAAGTCAAGTGTATCATGCTTGGTTCAAGTGATGGCATGATAAGTGGCGATATCCATTTATTAACAAGTTATGGAATGGGACTACACAATAATAAGTCATGAAGTAATAAGAAGTAATGTCCATCAAGTAACATGTCATGAAGTACCAGTAACAATAATACATAGCACATGAACCAATGATAAGATTCAAATTCAGAAAAGAAATCAACTAAGACAAACAGTCAGAATTAGTCGACTAGGTGGAATGGTTAGTCGACTAATAGGGGTCTTAAGTCGACTAACAGTCTGGATCAGTCGACTAAAACTGAGTTCCAGAGAGTTGGATTCTGGTTTCAGGAAACGTTAGTCAACTAGGTGGAAGGGTTAGTCGACTAACAATGATTATAAGTCGACCGACAGATACTTAAGTCGACTAAGTCTGTGATACAGAGAGTTGAGTTTCTGATTCAGGAAAAGTTAGTCGACTAGGGTGGAAGGTGTAGTCGACTGACAAAGATTTCTAGTCGACTAATAGATAGGCTAAGTCGACTAAAACTGTGTTCCAGAAAAGGTTACGTTTCAAAATAGATGGGTTAGTCGACTAATACCTAGGTCAAGTCGACTAATCGTCTAGAAACAGAATACAGAACAGATTTTCTGATGGTTGTGTTTGATGGTCCAAAAACATGATTTTGAAGAGGTAAATATACAGGATATGAGAACACAAGTGTGCTAGGAATTAGACAAGTCTTGGTGAGTAAAAATACTCACTAGGATTGGTTAATCGAAGCTTTACGAGTTCCGAAAAGGTTGTAGTCGACGATATCACCAACTTGATCCTTGGCGATATTGCGGACGATCCCAATCCAAAGAAGTGGTGGTTGCTTGAGATGGAGAAGATGACCTAGGTAATGTTTTGGAGTTAGGGTTTGAGTTGAGATGAAGGAGGATTTGGTGAGGGTGAAGGTTTCTCTTGGTGGAAGGAAGTAAAAAAGGAAAAGAAGTGTAAAGGAAATGTTTAAATAGGTTTTTGATTTTGTAAAGGAGATGCAATTTATGTAGAAGAGAGGGGGCTTTGTGTAAATAGGGGAGGGGATGAGTGTCCCTCTTCTTGGCCACTTGGCCGGCCATGGGAGAGAGAGAGAGAGACATTAAATGAGGGGGTTGGTGGAAGTGAGTGGAGGTGAAATTTTGGGAAAAGATTGGAATTTTGGGAAAATAGAAAAACTTGTGGTTGTGGAGGAAGGAAGGAAATAAGGAAAAAGAAAAAGGAAAAGAAATTAAAAAAGGGAAGATATTTCCTCTTGGATTTAAAAAATGAAAAGACAAATTCCCGGGTTTAAGTCGAGGATGCGGAAAACGTTTCGGAAAATACCGAAATCGTCCGAAATTCAAGTATCTCGGAACGACTCGCAAAATTTACTAAAAATCAAGAATATTATTTTAAGACTCATGGTGAAATTCGTTTGGAGAAATAATTTATAGTTTTAAAACTAAAAATCCCGGAATCAGTTATCTACCGACTCCGTTGGAATTTTCATAAATTCATAAAATTCTCAGAAAAAGTATTTAGATAGAAAATATGATTCTAAGAAATAAAGTCTAAAGGACCTTCTAGAAATTCCTAACTGTTTGTGAATTAAAAATCCGGGAATCGATCAGCGGCACTGGTCGACACCGGTTTTGAAAATATTTAATTAAATTCAGGAAAATTCCAGAAAATCATAGAAAATATATAATATTGGAAAATGATTTTTAAAACTGAAATCGGTCAAATACAGGAAGTAAATCGAAAAATACGATCGAAAAACTGAATACGCAACTAAGTACGTATTCCGGGAACGGGGTATTACATATAGGTTTTCGATAAAATTTCTTTCTTCTATTATATGTTTGTTGTGGATAATAACCAAATTCTAAATTGTCACTGGGGTTATAATTTGAATTACATGAAAGTCTTAATTTTAAACTTGTAAGCTTTGTTTATAACTTTCTGAATGCTTTAGCGCCTCTACACATTTCTTTAATTGTGTTTAAACAAGTTTTTATTAAAAGTCCAGTATTAAGCTTAGCATCAATTTCATTGAATAAATCTTTTTTTAACTATCATAATATTTATTTTAAAAATTCTCCCCATGGTGAAAATATTTTTCCAAAAAGCGTATTTATCCAGAATACTTTTCTATGCTTATCATTTAAAGCAAAAACATAACCAATATATTTTCTAAGGAACTCCTCCAAATAACAAATATCACATAATTGTACTTTAAGGAGCAATTCTTCATAAATTATTACATCTCTTCTTCTCCCATTAAATCACTATAAAAGCTACTTGCTAATTTTCCTAAAACTACTTCCTTTTTTCCACCATTTAAAATACTTTGTCTTTCGTGTGGATACATTGTATCTAAAGTTTTTAACCATTGCAATTATTCCTTCAAATAGACTAGTAATATAATTAAAATTTGTTCTTACTTAATTCTAGTAATAAATGAATAACACCAGTCATATGGTCGATCACCCAATAGCTAATTTTCTAGTTGTTGGGGTTGCTGGTCGACCGGGAGGTCGACCATGCCCAACATTCAGAGAGCACTGCTCTCTGACAATCGACCAAGCGATCGACTGAAACCCAGAAACGTAGAGCACTGAGTCTTCTGCGTCGACCGATCGGTCGACCGACATGCACAACACTTAGGCATGTGCACCGGCCGGTCGACCGAGCTCAGCCCAAAAATCATATTATACTTATTTTTAGATATCTATTTAAATCCAAATAAATATCAATAAATCTCAATAAATTCTACAAAATAAGTTCATGCAAATACATTAAAGTACAAATATGTATAATTAACAATCAACACATATTACAAACATATAAACTTGTTTTGAGATATTGAAATGCAATCTTGAAACAAAACCGTGTTCTTTTTAACTAAACTTTTAGATGAAAATCCAATTTTTTCAAAATGTGCATAAATACAAAAACAAGTTATCCAAACTTACTTGAAGCACAATGTGCATGGATAGAATCGAATACAAATATAAAATATAAATTTGTTTTTGATGAAATTCAACTCATAAATACCAAACCATAAACTTGTTAAACCAGAACCTAAAACTCATCAAAATATGTTTCTTTGAACAAATAAAACTCTAATATGTATGGATAGAATCCAACTCATGTTCCAATTATAAAACATATTATTTGAGATATGAATCATATAAACACATGATATGAGTTTAAAACACAAAGTATAAAAATCATTGACATCTCAATATTGTTAAACTCAACTTCTCAAAAAAACAAAACACCAAAATTTTGTTCTTGAAATTCAACATCAAACTTTGGTGTGTGAAATGTATAAGCTTAAGCAATTAAAACTAATCTATTCTATGCAACTTTCTAAACTTAAAAACTTTAAAATCAAATCTTCTTGAAGATTTTCTTCTTCACGTAGACTTGACCCAAACTCAATTCTTGTAGAGCTACACTCCTCTTGAGTACTTGATATGATCTTTTTGCTTGAGCTCTGGAATCAACATGTGTTACTTTGAAAAAGCTAAATACCAATTAAGATCTTAATTGAATATCTGAAACTTAATAAATATGAGATCATTAGTACTATAATTACGTGAGTTAATTATCATTAAAATTAGAGTGATAGGCTTTTGGACCAACAACAGAGCCATCCTTAACTTTCTGTTGGGTTCAGATCGATCGCCAAGGTCAATCATCCACTATGAAAAATCTAGTTTTTGATTTTCTGTGATTGACCGCCAGTTCGATCTAATTTTTACAAAATTTGAAAAGGAGAGGGATCTTTTTAAAATACTTTTCAATATTTTATTTGAGTGTACGATATAAGTCAATCAATAATACAAACATATATGACCGTTAAGATTTTATTGTTTACCCATAGATCAACCACCAGATCGACTGTCGGGTTGATGTTTGACTTGGGTTGAGTCTCTTTGAGAAAATTGATCGACCGGTGAGTTTCAACGATCGACCGAAGGAGTGCAATCATATTTGGAGAAGATTTGAACTTGATCTATTGGGCTGAACTTTTTTTCACCTACTCTTATCTTCACATGCCATTAAATACCAGTTTGCTCTGCTCTTTCAATAACTTTTGGATTCTAAAATCACTCAAAGATATATTGAGCTATGATTTAACTTTTACAAGCTTATTCTTCATTCTATTTAAAAGAGTGATTCACTTGTGCTTTCAAGCTTGTGATTGAGAAATTAATTTACAATTTCTACTCTCCTTTATCAAACTCCTCCAAAGTTCTTGTAAATTCTAAATCCAAGCTTCCATTTTGATTTTCAAGCATCTAGATTTATAGTGTCAAGTTGAATTTGATCTTATGCTTTTTGCTAGTAAAGAAAGCCTCAAAGTTGTAATCTTTCTTTGTGATTGTGCTTTATTAGTTCTCATCTTGTTAAAAAACAAACTCAACTTGTGAAACTTGTTGTGAGAAAATTCAATCACTTGAAAAGTGGGTTGGTGCAAGGTCTTGGCTTTTCCCTGAAGATAAAGTCGGCAAGGTTTATGCTTCTATCTACAAAAGAAACAATTGTAAAAGTTTAGGCTTCTACCCGGAAAGGAAGCAACCAGTAGAATATTGGTTTGATATCCTAGAGAAGAGACCTCTAGGTAATGGGCAGGCGGCTAGTGGTCGAACCACTATATATCGCATGTCGACTCTCATTGCTATAACTCTTTTACTCTCCCTCCCTCTATTTCAATTACTTATAGATATTGCATTGTTATTGCTTTACTTGTGATTATAGCTATATTGTTCCATCCAATCAAAATTGAGTTTAAATTTGTCGTAAAATAATCGAAAACTCTTTTCACCCCCTCTATGGTTGCCACATTTTTTTTCATTTTAGAGGTTAAAGAAGATTCAAAAATAAACACCATGAGAGGTGAGAGAAGTAGAAAACTAGTTAAAGAAACATATATTGGTTTATTAATCCTTTTTAATCATATAAAAGGATATTTTGAGGGAAAATGCACTAAAATACTTTCAACGATTAAGGGTGTTTCAACTTACTACCCTGCACTTTATCTTGATCCAACTAAATACCTTAAATATTTTATATTAATATCTCATATAACATTGTTAATAGAGGGAGTGTAATTACCTAATTGCCCGTCGATTAGTCTTTTGTTGATTTTCTCTTTTATGAAAATCCTGTCATTATCTTCACCACCCTCTCTCTTTAATCACCTCCTCCAATTAAATACCAGCGATGACGACCTTTTCTCCAACTTTATCTTTGCCAATAATTCGTGACACTCTCTCCCTTACCCTCTCCGATGACTCACTCAACATTCAAAATTTATCATCAAAAACTATGAGATAGACTTGTGTAGTTCTGGAAGGATTCGAGCCCGAATTCTTCCCACTAAAATACCAACATACATCATCCAAATATAAGATCCACTCTGTTAAGTTAATTTATATTATTAAGTATTTATAAACCAAAAACCAAGTGTTTTGAGTACTTTTTTTCGCATCCATCAAGCGGCACAAAATGGACGGTCAAAAGTAGTGAGTTGGTTAGATTTATGTCTTTAGACATACAAATTCTTGATCCGGTCATTTGATCATGATCTAAACATTTAAAAAACCCTACAAACAAATTTTGTTAAGTTTAAAATGTTCTATACCATTAAACTAACCAACTCACTATTTAGGCCGTCCCCCTACTTGATGCATGGCCAAAATATTTTAAAATACTTGATTTTTGGTTTATAAATACTTAAAACAATATAAATCAACTTCAATAGAATGAATCTTGTATTCGGATGATGTATGGTTATATTTAGGTTGGAAAGATTCAGGCTCGAATCCTTTCGGAACTACACAAGTCTATCTCTCAAAACTATCATCAAAGATCTCAATATTATTTCCCAAATCTCTTTTCTTCTTCTAAAGCTCAACCCCGTGAATCCAAGAACTATTGGTCTTCACTTTCACGCAATCCTCCTGTTATTGCCAATCCAAATTCAAACTCCTATTCTCATTAACAATGTCGTTCCCAACTCAATTTTTTATTTGAATCTCGCCTTAATTTATGAAATCCTAACCTAATCTATTCTTCCCACCAAGCTCACATAATCTATCTTCATGCAATCGCCCCTGATGGCTACAAACTCTTTACAATCACTTCTAACGTAACCATTTTCTTTACCATCTTCTTCTAACCCATCACATACACGTTCTCCACCATTATTTATGAACAATGTGAACTAAAACTAAAATAAAAAATAAAAAATAATTATCTAACAAAGAAGAATGAAAAAGTTTATCCTTTGAAAGGTTTTATCTTCTTGCAAGTAAACAATTTTTTCATTTCTCACAATCAAATCAAAGAACCTATTTTCTTTTACTTGAAGAACATAGAGATTAGAGATTCAATAGTTTATTTGACGGTATTTTCTTTGCTGTGTTAGAAATTGAATGTTTGTAATGTTGACAGTGATGGTGGTTAAGATTAAGGTTAGACTAGAAGGAAGTTTAGAATAAAGATGGATGGGAGGAAGAAAATGGTATTTTGTAAATATTAGAATAACTTAAAGTATTTTATTTTAGTCCTTTTACTGACTCGTGACACACACGTGATGTATTGGACAAACGAAATCGTAACAGAGGGTATTAACTTGAACCACTTAAAAAGTCCCTTTACAGAAGCACGAGATGAACGTTTCAAGTAGACCGAACATCCACCCAATCTCATTTTTACTATGAAAGTGATCAGGGAATATACTATCAGAATGTTTAAGAAAATAAAGTTCAAAGTAACAAGTTGAAACCACCCCCAATAGTTGAGGGTATTTTAGTGTATTTATCCTGATATTTTGTCATATTTTAGACTAAACAGTAAAAAAATGGACTAAAACATAAAATCAAACCATAATTGGATTATAAATTAAAAATGTTTCAAAATAGGGATCTTTATATAATCAAAACTGAGTGAAGCGAGGTTTTCTTCGGTGACTCCTTCACAAAAGTTACCCGTCCGTATGTCCGTCTTCATCTGAGAGAAAGAGAGAGCGCGTAAGAGAGCCTTTTTCTTCCCTCTCCTCCTCTTCTCTCCCCTATAATTTGTTGGGAAATATGAAGAATTAAATGTGAAACTTGAGTTGAATTACGGCGAGACCCGTTGATATAATCAATTGGATAATGGTTGGAGTGTGTTCTCCTTCCATTGGGGATGAAACGTGGTGTATTCACGTGTTCAATTCCGACTTCGAATTAATGCTATATTCAGGTTTAAAGTTGCCTAATTCAAAAGACAAAAGGGGATTAAAGGTAGCTAAAAACATTTAGTCCCACATTGGCCATGGGATGGAAGTTTGAAGTGTTTAAATAGAGAAAAATGGAACAAAGGATGTGTCATTTGGGTACTTAGAGTTTTCGCGCGCGATTAGGGGGAAACCATACCTACGCGCCGTGCCTCTGATGGCGGCGCGCCAGTGCTGGGAGCCGGGGCCGGGTTCGGGTTCCCTACCCGGTTTGGTTCTTTTTGAACGGGTCTCACGGGTATGGGTTACAGCAGATCGCACCGGCTCCGCTATCCGGACCTGCAACAGTGCAACGGCTAACAGGAAACCGTCGCGAACCGTTACAGCGGTTGGGCTATTTCTGTCTGAAATGAACCATTGCAACGGTTCACACCGAACCGTTGCAGCCGTTCGGACGGATTTGCCTCTCCCGGAGCGCTACATATAGCGTTCTTTTTCTCTCATTTTAACACACAAAAACACAAAACAAAGATCCCTCTTCCTTCTTCTGCATTCTGAAGTGAAAAGTGAAGAAGTAACTCGGATTCTGAAGATTCGTTCTGAAAGAAGGCTCAGAAAATTCAACAGATTCTTTAATAGAATTGTTGTCTGAATATGTGACTTCCAAAGAAGAATATTCTTCTATTTTCCTCCTTTCTCTACAGTGGGTGTTCCTCCAAAGTAAAGACAAATATTCTCCCTGAAATTTGTCTTGGTCATGCTACTTTGATAATTCTGTGAAGGTACTGGTTAACTATGGTTCGACCGTACGGTGATTTGGTAGTGCTATCCAAATACGTGAAGGAGTGTTGTATCTTGGGACACCAACATCCAGTAACCCATTAGCACCGTAGCGGGGGACGTAATTGTCTTAAGGAGATTCGCTATAAGCGTACCTCACTCCAAATACTGTATAGGTGAATTAATTTTCTTTATACAGAAGTTATACTGATATTCAGTATACTGATAATGACTTATACCAGTCTAATTGGTGTTTAACCAAGGAAGGTAATTAAAAGGTGGTTATGTAATTAAGGAACGTTCTATTGAACGGAAAACCTCCCACCTGATATTCACCGACCTGGCCAATTAGATCGGTGACATTGATTAGTTGTCAGATTGATCCTAAAACTTTCATAATTTGTTTCTTCTTCCCCCATCCTCCTCCTCCTCTCTCCCTCGAGCTGCCCCTCTTCCTCCAACCGCCTACTTCTCTTCCTCCCTCGTTGTTTTCGTCGTCTCTCTTGTGTCGTCGCTCGGTTTCCCACTGTTGTTGGCGGTATACTAGTATTATATTATCAAATCGACTAAAGGGAAGTTTCCTCTCGTGATTCCTTTAGAAATTGTGTTTGTCCAACTGTCTTCTGCCCTCTCTCTCTTTAGCGCTCTCCTCCTCTTTATCCCTTCCTCTCTCTGATCCTCCCCTCTCCCATCTCTGATCCTCCCTTCTCCGCTGGAGCCCCCTCTCCTTCTTCCTTCCTCCACCTCCTCCTCAGACCCCACCCCCTCCGCCACCGTCGGTCCGTTTCCCGACGACGGTTGCATATTATATTACATAATATATATTCAAAACCGACCGAAAGGAGGTTTTTTTCCCGTGACTCGTATAGAAACTTTGTCCGTCCGTCCGTCTTTATCCGCGAGAGAGAGCAGCGTTGACCCTCTCTCTTTTTTTTTTCTCTCAGCTCCTCCTCATTCTTCAGTTCTTCCTCCTCCTCCTTCCTCTCGTCTCTCCTCCTCGTGAACGATCAGTCAGTTTTTTCACATATAGCGACAGGATAATAGTATAATTACCCCTGTAGTTATTCAAACCCCTGTTATTCTCTCTCCTAGGGAACGTCTAACGGGATGAATCAGGTTGATTCTCCCGTTAGATAACAAATCCGTTACGGATAGGTTGAACCCGTCTCGAAACGAATCTTAACGAGACGAATCAATTAATCAGGGAACGAATCGAGTCTCTTGACCCGATTCGTTACCCGAATTCGCTGAGACGGGTTGGACCCGTCTCAGATTTTATTATTATTTTATTTTTGAAAAATTTCAAATTTATCACAATAAGCAATTTTTTGAGCTGTTGAGGGCTAAAAAAAAATAAAAATAAATTAGGGATCAGAAACTAATTTTCCCATCTCACATATATAATAATATAGACCTTAAAAAAAAAAAAAGGAAGGAGGAGAATTTCCTGACCCAATTCGTCACGGGACGAATCTTGACGGGTCAATTCGGATTGACCTGCCCTTCACGGGGAGGGCCCGGGTTGATCTGCAACCTGCCGTTTACAACTCAAATATGTCGCAAGGAGCGCAACGAGATGGGTCGAAGGGGTCGACCCGTCTATTAGCCACCCTAAGTCCGTCACTCCGTTCCTCCGTCCCATCCATGGAACCCTGATTCCCCTTTCCCCATAAAATATCCCCAAATCGAAAATACCCTAATCCTCTCAAATGAAGAACCCGAAGCCCTCTTCCTCTTCAAAACCGTCATCTTCCTCCTCTCACAAGCCTAATTCCTCTTCATCCGCTCGCAAATCTCGATGGGAATCTGGTTCCCATGCCCCTTCAACAACCCAAGACACCAAGCCCTCCAAACCCTCAAACCCTAAAGAATCTGACAGAAAAGATGTCCCCGTCCCCGCCCCCGCCCCCGCCCCCGCCCCCGCGGCGCTCCCGGGGCCCTCCGCCGCTCACTGCAACTGGGGGCGGTGGAGGCTCCCCCTTGCCTGCCCCAACCCAACCGATCTATGGATTCCATAACCTCGAGCGCCGAACTGTTGTTCTTGCCGATGGCAGCGTTCGGTCATACTTCGCTCTGCCTCCAGATTATCCTATAGAGCCTTTCGGCCATGGCGGCCGTCCGGAGCCTGGGTTGGGATTTGGCTTTGATAGGTTTAGCCCTGACCGGTTCCGCGAACCGCCGCCCAGAGATTTTGGTCCCCCGCGAGATTTGTAGCCCCGCGAGATTTTGGAGCCCCACGAGATTTTGGCCCGCCACGAGATTTTGGACCCTCGAGAGATTACTGGCTCGACGGGCCTCGAGGCCTACCAGAGAGTGGGCCGTCCTCAATGAAGAGGAAGTACCTCGAGGAGGATGAGTTTGCTTGGCATAGACAACACATTTCGCAGTATGGAAACCCTAATCCTAGTTTGAACCCGAATTTGGATCGGAGTCCGATGAGGAGGAGGTATGAGGATGATCTGGGCATCAAAGCAGGTGAAATTGGACGGAGTGGATGGGTATGAGGAGTTGACTGTTAGGAGTGGGAGGGGTGCTGAGGATTTGGCGCCGGCAGGGCCTGTGGTAATTGATGTGGACCAAAAGGCGATGAAGAGGGCTTTTCTGAAGTTTGTAAAGATGATAAATGAGAATGCAGGTCAGAGGAAGAATTATCTAGAGGATGGGAAGAACGGGCCATTGCAATGCATTGTCTGCGGCAGGTTCGATTTTATTATTAGTTTATTAATCATTAAATGCACTGGAAATTGCTGGTTTTCAGCTTTTGTTTCTTATGTTTGTGATGTCTATGTTTTAATTCATTTCTTGAATATGAATTGCACTGGAATTTTAGGGATTTTGTTAGTTTTATGTGCATGCTTTTATAATTTGGATAAATTGCTGTATATTGCTTATGTTGGGCTAACTTCATTCTTACTTTTATGCATTCCTAACGCTCATGCGGTAGCGCACTCAATCAGTAGTGCAGTCTTGCTTGCTTTGTAAACTTTGGAAAAGGATTGTTGCTTTGATATATTGCAGTGACATGTATATTCATTTGCATTGATAGTTATTGTTCCTGTCTTTCATGTTAATCTTGGGCTCAGTTTGTTTTCAATTCTCTTTTGCATTAAAAGAGTAACATAGGTCTGAAATAGTTGTTTTTAGAGTAGGTCTTTGTTGCTGCCTTTTTTAGATTATTACCTTGATTGGATAAAATTGCAAATATTATTTGGATTTTGTGTCAGTGCAGCTTCTATGATTGTCATCAAGTTTTACCATTCTTACATCCTGCTGAGCTTGTTATTAGCTTTCAGTGGGTTTGCAGCTTATTTATCTGTGGTTCTCTTGATATTTTGATGCTTGCAATAATAAGTTGCATGCCAGTTATGTTCTGTTGAGCAGATAGATCTTCGTTTTTTTTGCTGCATTTGATCTTAAATATGCAGGATATATGTATGAACTGTTGTGAAGCTTGGCTTCAAATATTGGCTGATTCTGATATTTACCGGCAATATTGAATGTAGTTTGAGGTACCCAATACGATATTAATCTTACCGATATGACCAATATTATCGATATTGACGGCGAATGTTGATGATATTGATACTAAAAACCATTGGCCGATTTTGGTGGAAAAGACTTTAAGTCCATATTTGTTAGCTGGCCAAATCAGGATTTCTGTATACCAACGTTTCTTGTTTGTAGATATTTGCACCTTTTCTCACAAGCGAAGATCACATACACATACAAACTGTATGATCTTATGAAATTCAGCGGGTTATAATTTGACAAAAGTTACTATTGGAATAATTAATTAATTTTGTTTTTCATACTGCATCAGATAATCAATAAGATTGTTCCAATTTAAGTTTGGTTATGACCTTACACTGAATCATACAATTTGTACTCACATCATCTTATGGAAGTTTAATGGTACATCTTTAGTCACCAGTATGCTATGCCAGACGGGATTCCTGCAGGTTGATGTGCATTTTTCTGGACTGAACTCTATTCGACATTTCAATGTCTGCGGCTGGGGATGGCATATGAGAATTGTGCTTAGGCTGGGTCCTTTTTCTTTTTTCGTTTTGTGCTTGTCCCATGCTGCAATTATCCATTAATAGCGTGTTTGTATGTGGGAACACACATTTTGATCATTGGCTAACAACTCCACCTTAGGTTATTCTAATTTTTCGTGTGCCTTGGCTGTTCTCGCCACCCTTCCTCTAAGGATCTGTCTCCTTTTAGCGTCACTACTAGCCAATTTAAATTTGCTAACCTTCTTATTTGCTTATATGAGTGAAATATCTAGATGCTAATGGAATACCGCATCCTAATTTTCTTGTGGAGGTTGCAGACTTGCAGTAACTAAATAGAGAACATTGGTAATGGGATGAGATGCATTATGTGTGGCTTTTATATGTACTGGGATGGGCTTCCTTATAAGATCTTTGGCCTAGCCTTGGCCTTTATATGTAGCTAGGGGCTTCCTTCTAAGATCTTTGGCCTAGCATTGTCTTAGTTTTTTCTTGCTGGAGCAAGTATAACTTAACGCTATTTCTAGATTTTTTAATAATTTTGATCAACTCTTTTTTTTTTCATCACGAAAATTTATCAGTGACTTAGGCCTTCACTTCATCGTACGTTTCCTACTGCAGTTTATTCAATTTCTGTTGGCTGTTCGGTAATGATTTGCCTTGTATGTGTGTGGGAGCACATGCTCAGCATGGGGCTAGGCTTTTTGCAGATTTAACATGTTTTTGTGGCTTTATTTTTGCTGTTGTCAATTTTCTTGAGTCTTGAAAGCAATAAATAAGGAATAGGTCTTAACACCAAGATGAATGTTGAAGGGAAAGTCTGAAGGTTGTGAAAACTACTTGCTGTGAGGCTTTTCTCTGGAACAACCCACAGAAAGACGGGAGTGAATGTGTGGCCGAAAGGTTTAGAAACTTGTTATCTGAAAAGTATCAGGCTTACTGGTCAGGAGGGGTGTTCAGCGGCATGCTTTATGTTTTGAGGGTCAATCACTATATGCAGTGCCCCAATTGCTACCTTGCTTCCTCCGCCCTGTTTGTAGAGCTAAGTTTGAACGGTGTGTACATTTTGTAATCTAGACTTCCTTTTGTTTTTTTTGATAGATCTATGTATTTGTACATGGAGAACTTGTGGACTGGAAATTACGGGGATCGGCGTTTTATATTACTGTCCAGTAATTTCAGCTTCTCTGCCAGTTTTTCAGCATAGCTGCGAAAATAGTAAACTGTTTATTGTTTTCTCCATTCTCGTCCATCTCTATTTTTATTCTCGTGTTTTGAATGCTACTAATAAATGAAAATTTATCACCCAAGTTGGGTTGGTGAGGTGGCCAAGCGATTACTTTCCCAAGTAATTGCCTTTGAGTTTGATATGCCAAATATGCAGTGGAGTGTCTGAAGGGGACTTTTCCCTGACATTGACCGGTGTGTGGTGGATGGGGATGCCACTTGCCCAATTGATTAGGTTATTGATCAAAGAGGTCAGGGCCCTTGTTAGAAAAAAATACTTAAACTAATTGTTAATTTGGAAAGCTTTCCCGCATATTTGGGACATGATTTGATGTTATTAATCTAATGAACTTGACTTTGTCCATAAGCTATGAAACTGATAAATATTATTAATGGCAAGGCTATAGAGCTATGTGCCTGCTTCTCTATCCTTTTGACATTATGGATTAGATTATGGTAAACTAGATGTTTTCTTCTGGTTGGTTTGATAATTTGTTGGACTTGCATATGAGCCATACCGACTTAGATGCACTTCTAGCATATTTGTGCAGGGTTCGAAGTATCGGCTGAGTAGGAGACTACTCGTCCGGCTCGTCTCTGACTCAGCGGGCTCCGTGACGATACCGAGACCCGAGTCAACATTATCTTCGCTTTTTCGACCAATTCGGGGTTAGGGGTTCGAACGACCCGGTCTGGCCTGGCCCGGGGGAACCGCACGGAACCAGCTTGGTTTGGCCCGGCCCTGCCCCCAAATCTAGGGTGTGCATGGTTTGGGAAACAAGGCCCACGGCCCAGCCCGGCCGGCTGCCCCTTGGCTGAGCCTGGGCCGGGGGCCCGCGTACCCAACAGTTATTTTCTATACATTGGGCCAAAATTGGGAGGGATCTTTCCTTAGTATGAAAAGATATTGGGCATTCTATAAATAATATATATAATTTTTATGATTCTCAATTTGAAAATAAACAATCATCTCAACCTGCATCTTCATCTAAGCTTAAAAGTTCTTTATTATCTGGTTTATTATCTGCATCTAAAAGATCAAGAAGCGAGCTTCATGTAACGCCCCGCCCCACCGGTTATGGAGACCCTACTACAACGTACGCAGGGCAGAAATACCCTCACATACGTACGTTAAGCATATCAGTACAGTTAGGAATCAGAGTACGGAAGCATAGTGGTAATATACATTCCAACATTACAGTCCAAGTACATTGTTATCACAGTATGTGATCCAATATTACATCAATATTACATCACTGGAATGTACAAAAGTACGAATTACAGGAGATTTACATGATATGATACTGGTAGATGCTCACGAGCGGGAAAGGAATCTCGAGAGCTTGACCAAGAAAATGATCAGTAGGATCTGCTACTAGGTCTTCAAGCCTATGCCAGGTTCCGATCCTGGGACTTGCTACGCACTCTGATTAACAACAGGACTCCCTGATACTCCCAACTCTGGTATATGGACATGCAGATTCTGGGTTGTCGTTATGCAAATCAGCGAGTACATAAGAATGCTAAGTGGCGTGCGCAAAAGTAAATACACGTGTACAAAAATATCAGTGGATCATGTGCTCTCAAGGCAAGCATGCAGTGAACAGTAAATGCAGATGGAATCAAGTGAGAACAGATTTATGTATGCATGTATGAACAATATATGTCATATGTAAAATGTACGTGTAGGCAAAATCAATTGTATAAACTCAATCTCCAGCTCCATGAGATTAGTACGTCGAGGGGATAAATGATAATCCAAACAAGGAAACCCTCTTGTACATACCATATACCTCACTTCACAATCAACTAGGCATATATAACCAGAGTTGCTAAGAGTTGGTATATTAATGATGCTGTCATGTCATGTCAATGGAATCATGTACTGTATTGTAGTCGAGTCAGTATATGTATATTAGTAATACATGCGTCAGTCAGTATTAGGAATATCAGTATCAGGGTTATCAGATATCATGTAATATTAGGAATGGAAGTTATATTCGGAATTCAAGTATATGTATTTTAAGTTATGCAATAATGAATATTAGTACCGTCTGACATTTTAATCTTTTCCCTACCAGTGTCGCCCATCACTGGCAGTCCCATCACAGAGTAATACCAGTATATAAATCCTGATAAAACTTACTCAGATCTGCTATAGGTGTAAAATAATCCGAATAAAAGAGACCAAATAGCATACGTTCCTAACATTATTACTGTCGGGTTGTTACATTCTTATTGTTCATCTGATCCATATGTCTCGGTATGTGTTTTCGGGACACGTATATTCACATATGAATAAGACGAGTTAGTTTGGGAACTGATGGGGATCAATTGTATCAGGTTCATAATGGGCTCCGTGCATGCCCGAGACAACGGTCTCAGTCGATTGGATCTGGCCTCCAATCCACGCCGCTAGGCGCTAACAATATCAGAAACAGTAGGATCAGTACAGGGTGCCAGTACACCCCACAAGAACTCATGTGGCCTCAGGTAGTTCTTTACAGTAGTTGCAACATCGAGCCATTATGAAGACGTACTTATTGAAGTCCATCAGTTTCCCCCGACCTAGTGTATGTTGAGTATCTTATTATAAGTTGTCTAGTGTACAGTTCAGGATGTATTCATGATAAACCATTTACGGGGATCAACAAGAGTTCAACATCAGTAGTATCAGGAGTACAGTAGTACAGTGGCGATATGTGATTCTAGAGGTGGCCCCCCGTGATATTTCACGTGACACTTAGTTTCACACATTAGGTGAGGGATTCTAGAGGTGACCCCTGTGTTGTTCCACGTGGCACTTAGTTCCACACACCGCATCAGTAACAAGAGTATCAGTAGTATAGTCCCTGTAAAGCAGTAATCATGATACATGAATTATTATCAAAGTCAGGAGTCAATATCAGTATCATATATCACGTATTAGTATCAGATATCCATGTCATGTCAGTAGTATCAGGTAAATCAGTAATTATGATTATATCCAGTTAGGAGTTACGGTACCAAGTCTGAAAATAGTATAATGTAATAAATCAGGAGTTGTACTGTTTAGTAATCAGTATATGAGATGTCAATGTCATGTCGATGTCAGTATCAGGAGTCTGTATTAATACACAGAAAAAAAATCTGTAAATACAGAAAAATTCCTAAAAATATAAAGATAATTTCTAAAATGTAGGAAAATCCTAAAAATGCCTAAATAATTTCTAAAAATTACAGGAAATTTTTAGAAATGCCCAAAACATGAAATATGCATGCAAGTGTACAAATATATGTGTACATGTGTGTATGTGCGCATATGCAACAAGGGAAGAGTACTCGCCTATATCAGGAAATATCCGATACCACGTGCACGTGTGCACGTGCATGTATGAGGGTGTGGAAGTGTGTGGGGGTGTGTGCAGCCCTTAGGGCTGGCCGAACCCTAGAGAGAGAAGGGAGTGGTAGAGAGGTTTTAGAGAGAAATCTAGAGAGAAACTAGGGTTTGGAGTTTTTTTTAGAGAGAAAGGGTGTTTAGAGTGTGGTTAGTGGTGGAGGGTTGGAGGAGTAGGTGGAGAAGGTCGTGGTGGCTGGCAGCCTGAAGGAGGGTGAGGGAGGAGAGAGATTCGAGAGAAGTTAGAGAGAGGAGAGTAGGTTTTTGGGGCTTTTTAGAGGAAAAATTGAGGAAAATTATGGGAGGTGTGTTTAGGCTTAGGGAGGACTCTATGGTGGTGAGAAAGTAGTAATGAAGTTGTGAAATTTTTGTAGAATTTATAGAGAGAAAATGTGTGTTTCTAGAGAGAAAGGAGTTTTTGGCCACTTTTAGAGGGAGAACGAGTTGGGGAAAATTAGGTTTGGTTTAGAGAGGTGGAGGAGAGGTTATAGTGGTGGTGGAGTGTTTGTAGGAGGTGGTGGTAGGGTTTTATGATTTTTAGAGTATTTTTTGAGGCAATTTTGGGATTTTTCTAGAGAGGTGGAGGGAGAGGGAGAGGGAGGTGGCCGACCATGGATTAGGGCAGTGAGGGAGAAGATAAGGAAGTGGGGAAAGATGAGGAAGTGGGGAAGCTTGTAGGAGAAGCCAAATGGTTGGCTTCCTAGAGAAGCCATAAGAATATTCTAGAAAAATGGAGAAAAGAAAAGAAAAAAGAAAAAAAATAGGAAAAGAAATGGAAATGCAAATATAGATTTGTTAGGGGGTTGTGTGTAACTCATGGAGAAATAATATAAAAATTAAAATGAAGAAAATTGGAAAAGAAATGAATTTAGAGAAGAAAGAAAAGAAAAATAGGGGAGAGTAAAAAGAAAAATTATGAAAATTTTAGGGTAGAATCTAGTGCTAGTGCAGAGTCTCGTGCAAAATTTTTTGGGTCAAACAGAGGAAAACACGTACATGAAATGACATGTGTACAATTAAAAGGTCGAAAATCATAAAAGGATATGTATTCTGAAATGAGGGTATTACACTCTTCTTACCTCGCAAAAATTGCGTCCTCACAATTTTGTTAAGGAGGGAGATGTACACGAAAAGGATCAAAGTAGCGATCACAACATGATTCAATGATAGTTAATCAAAATTAGGCACCGGTGTTGCAAGATATTATAGGAATAATCAGAAAGATTTACCGACTTGAAATAGAAAAAGTCAGGATAGTGGGACCCGAGAGGTGAAAAGATTTCAGAAAACAAAGGAAATTATCAGGAAGGACAAATAACTTGTACTTGGAATTGGAATGTATAGTTTTGATTCTTGCTTCAGTTGTAAATTAATATTACATTAATCTGCCCTAAACAAATTTATATTTGCATTTGCATTTCTTTTCCTTTTCTTTTTCTTTTTCTTTTCTCCATTTTTCTAGAATATTCTATGGATTCTTTAGGAAGTCAACCATTTGGTTTCTCCTACAAGCTTCCCCACTTCCTTATCTTCTCCATCACCTGCCCTAATCTATGGTCGGCCACCTCCATCCCTCCACCTTTCTTTCTCTAGAAAAAAATCCCAAAATGGCCTAAAAAATACTCTAAAAATCATAAAACCCTGCCACCACCTCTTACAACCACTCCACCACCACTATAACATCTCCTCCATCTCTCTAAATCAGACATAATTTTTCCCAACTCGTTCTCCCTCTAAAAGTGGCCAAAAAACTTTATCTCTAGAAATACCCATTTTCTCACTCTAAAATTCTTACAAAAATTTTACAACTCCATGGCTACTTTCTCACTACCATAGACTCCTCCCTAGGCCTAAACACACTTCCCATAATTTTTCTCAATTTTGCTCTTTCTAAAATGCCCCAAGAATCTACTTTCTCTCTTCTCCTAGAAGTTCTCTCCTCCCTCACCCTCCTTCAGGCTGCCATCTACCAGGACCTTCTCCACCTACTCCACCCTCCACTAACCACACTCCCAAACACCCTCTCTTTAGAAAACTCCAAACCCTATTTTCTCTTTAGGTTTCTCTCTCTAAAACCTATCTCTACCGCTTCCTTTTCTCTCTAGGGTTTAGCCAGCCCTAGGGGCTGCACACACTTTCACACCCTCCTACGTGCACGTGCACACATGCACGTGGTATCGGGTATTTCTCGATAAAGGCGAGTACTCTTCCCTTGTATATGTGCACATATATACATGTACACATATTGTACACGTGCATGCATATTTCGTGTTCTGGGCATTTCTAGGAATTACCTATATTTTTTAGAAATTATTTGGACATTTTAAAGATTTTTCTGCATTTTAGAAATTATCTGTATATTCTTAGGAATTTTCTTGTATATCCAGAATTTATCTGTGTATTTCTAGGAATTTTTTGTGTATTTAGAAATTTTTCGTGTTTTTTAAGGAATTTTTTGTATTTTCTAGTATTGTAATTATCTGTATTTTGGCATTTGGGACTAACAGTGGTGCAGGTTGCAGATAAAGGCCCTCGGGACGAACATCCCTTCTGGGGATCGTAGTCTCGGGAGACCCCTTCCGGTTATCCAAGGGCAACAGGCCACCGCCACCGCCCATCACCATTAGGGTTTCGAGGTAGCCAGATAGAGGGGTTTTATGCCTCGGATGCTCTATCCGTTTTGGAATATCATCTGAGATACCGCTTTGCAGGTCACCCATTACCTTCGGGTTTCGTGGTGACTGGGGGCAGAGGGTATCCAGCTCAGAAGCACAATATGAAGCTTGTGGCTGTGTTTATGATTATTATATTATTGATTGCCTGTTTGTGGTACTAACACCTTCTGCAGGTATTTATACAGCCTTCGGGCTTAACCATTATGCGATTTATATTACAGCCTCCGGGCTTAAATTCTCTGAGGTTTATTAACAGCTTAACTCCGTTCTAGCAACGCCTGGTAGGCGTATTTAGCGCTCAGCGCTTTATTCACTAAACTCGTTAACGCGGAACTCTTCCGTATTTCAGACTCGCAATCTAAGTCGAGTCATTCCTGTAACTCCGCCTAGCGGTCTAGTGATTAAACATTGTTTGCTGATTGTGCTCCTGGCATTGCTTTGCTCCGCTTGTATCTGCATAGCTGTAGTGCTGCTTTAATACTATTGACTGGATACTGATACCGATATTACTAATATCGATATTGCTACTGATATTTGACATGGGTTATCTGACTTAACGTCTGTTTCTAATGCTGATTACTATTACTGATACAGACTACTGATACTGATATTACACCTGACATCGACATGACATTGACATCTCATGTGCTGACTACAGAATATATACTGATTACTAAACGGTATCACAACTCCTGATCTATTACATTACACTATTTTCAGACTTGGTACCATAACTCTTACTGGATATAATCATGATTACTGATTTACCAGATACTACTGACATGATTTGAATATCTGATACTGATACCTGAAATATGATACTGATATTGACTCCTGACTTGACAATAATTCCTGTATCGTGATTACTGCTTTACGGGGACTATACTACTGATACTTCTGTTACTGATTCGGTGTGTGGAACTAAGTGTCACGTGGAACAACATAGAGGCCACCTCTAGAATCCCTCACCTAATGTGTGGAACTAAGTGTCACGTGGAATAACACGGGGGCCACCTCTAAAATCCCACATTGCCACTGTATTACTGGACTCCTGATACTACTGATACTGAACTCTTGTTGATCCCCGTAAACGGTTTATCATGAATATATACTGAACTATACACTGGACAACTTATAATAAGATACTCAACATACACTGGGCCGGGGGAAACTGATGGACTTCAATAAGTACGTCTTCATAATGGCTCGATGTTGCAACTACTGTAAAGAACTACCTGAGGCCACATGAGTTCTTGTGGGGTGTACTGGCACCCTCTACTGATCCTACTGTTACTGATACTGTTAGCGCCTAGTGGCGTGGATTGGAGGCCAGATCTAATCGATTGAGACCGTTGTCCCGGGCATGCATGAGGCCTATTATGAACCCCCATCAGTTTTCAAACTAACTCGTCTTATTCATATGTGGATGTATGTATCCCAGAAACACATATCGAGACATATGGATCGGATGAACAATAAGAATGTAAAAACCCGACAGTAATGATGTTAGGAACGTGTGCCATTTGGTCTCTCCTTTATTTGGATTCTGTTATGCCCATAGCATATCTGAGTAAGTTCTATTAGGGTTTATACACTGGTATTACTATGTTATGGACTGCCAGTGATGAGCGACACTGGTAGGGAGATGATTAAAATGTAAGACGGTACTGATAATTATTATTGCATAACTTAAAATACATATACTTGAATTCCAAATGTAACTTCCATTCTTAATGTTACATGATATCTGATAACCCTGATATTGATATTCCTAATACTGACTGACACCTGTATTACTGATATACATATACTGACTCGACTATAATACAGTACATGATTCCATTGACATGACATGACAACATTATTAATATACCAACTCTCAGCAACTCTGGTTAATTGTGAAGTGAGGTATATGGTATGTACAAAAGGGTTGATTAATCTCATGGAGCTGAAGATTGAGTTTATACAATTGATTTTGCCTACACGTACATTTTACATATGACATATACTGTTCATACATGAGTACATAAATCTGTTCTCACTTGATTCCATCTGTATTTACTGTTCACTGCATACTTGTTTTGAAAGCACATTATCCACTGATATTTTCTGTACACGTGATTTGCTTTTACGCACGCCACTTGGCATTCTTATGTACTCGCTGGGTTGCATCCTGATAACCGTGGATCTGCATGTCCAAATACCGGAGCCTGGAGTATCAGGGAGTCCTTGTTGCTGATCGGAGTGCGTAGCAGAAGCGTAGCAAGTCCCAGGGTCGGAACCTGGCATAGGCTTGGAGACCTAGTAGCAGATCCTCCTGATTCATTTCCTTGGTCAAGCTCTCAAGATTCCTTTCCCACTCGTGAGCATCTACGAGTATCATATCATGTAAATCTCCTATAATTCGTACTTTTGTACATTCCAGTGATGTAATATTCATGTAATATTGCATCATATACTGTGATAACAATGTACTTGGACTGTAATGTTGGAATATATATATCCACTGTGCTTCTGTATTCTGATTCCTAACTGTACTGATATGTTTAGCATACGTATGTTAGGGTATTTTCGCCCTGCGTTTGTACGTTGCAGTAGCGTCTCCGTAGCCGGTGGGGCGGGGCGTTACACTTCATTATTATTCTACTCGTGTTATACCTCTTGAGATTGATGCAGACTTACATTTGAAAATTTTAATATTTTGACCTGGTGGAAATAAACGGAATTAACCTATCCTGTGCTTTTCATCATGGTGCGTGATTTACTGACCCCTCCTCATTCAACTGTAACTTCAAAATCTGCTTTTAGTACAGCTGGATGAGTGCTGACCGATATGAGGAACCGCCTGACGTCAAAAGCTATCGAGATTCGATTGAGTCGAGGCCGAGTCGGCCCCGAGTCGCGATTACTATGAACCTTTTGATATAAAAGGGGAAAAAGCGTAATTCAGATCTTATCTTCCTCTTTCCTCTCTTTGCTTCGCCCGTGAGCCCCCGTCACCGTTTGCCTCTTGCTTCGCCGGCAAGGTCGTCTTCCTTTCTTGCTTTGCCGACTCGCCGCCGCCGTCGATCTCGACCTCAATCTCGCAAATACTTTCTCTGCCCCTCTGCTCCAAATCTTTCTCCCCCTCCGATCTCTCCCCTCCCCTTCTTTACCTCCCTCTGGCCCTCTGTCCCTATGGCCCTCTGTCTCCCTCTCTCCCCTCCGATTCCCCCCTCCGTTCTCTCTCTCTCCCTCTGATCTCTCTCCCTCTCTTAGTCTCTCTCCCTCTGTCGCCCGATCTCTCTCCTGCTGCCCCTCTGCCCTCTCCCTCTCTCTTTTAATCTCTCTGTTTCACACCCCCTTTTTATATATCTAATATAAATTAGATATTTATTTAAATTTTATATTATAATATAATGTAAAGTAGATATTTAGTTTAATAAAAAGTACATATAACATAGAGTAGATTTTAATTTAATTTAATATAATGTTAATTTAATTTAAATTAAGTAGATATGATCTAATTTAATTTAGTTTAAAACTTAATTTAATTTAAAGGTATAGATGCAGGTTTAAATTTTAATTTAATTTAAAGATATAGATTTAAATTTTATTTTAATTTAAATAGATCTTGTTTTTAAATTTAATTAGATATTATTTTAATCTAATAGATCTGGTTTTTAAATAGATCTTGTTTTTTAAATTTAATTTATAGATCTGATCTTTAAATAGATTTGATTTTTAAATTTAATTAGATATGATTTAATTTAGTTTGATTTAAGTATAGATATGAGAGACTAAGACTTATAGTTTGATTTAAGTAATTTTTAAATAGATATCTCTATTTTTTTTAAAAGGAATTGATCCTTACATGTCCCCTTCGAATAAAAAAAAACAATCAAAAACATGTTCTTATCAGACAAATTAAAAAAATTTGGAAAAGCTATTTCAAAGTTTTTCCTCTTCAATGAGGTATTCGTCGTGGTGAGGAAAGTAGAGGTATAAGAGAAGCAGATGATGATGATGATGAAGATGTGAGGGTTTTGTCCAGTTCAGTTATAGTGATGGTGAAGATGGCAATGATGACGACGACGATGATTTCGTTGATGGCGGTGGTGTTGATGATGACAATAATGAAAGCAATAATAGTGCTGATGGAGGGACTTATAGTCTTGAAGATTATATACAGGAGTTCTGTTTGACATCAGGCCAACATTATGGTGTGGGATATGACTATAGCCACAAACCACAACTTGAGACATCTGCGAGTACCAATATCGGTTTCTCTACTTATCGCATGGTTGATTACGATGATGATTTTGTGCCTCATCGCAATTCAATGTGGAAATGACTACATTATGAAGTTATTTATGAATGTATTTGGTGGAATTGACTATATTATGTGTATTTTGGTATATTTCTACCGACGACGCGTGTATTAATGCTTTTGCTTTTATGTTTAGTATGCTAGGTGATATGTTTTGGACATGTGATACATGAATACTGATGTCTACATTTTTTTTAAAGATTTGTCGAGATTTTTTCAGAAATTTTTGAGCTTTTTATGTAGTGTTTTGCGCATATCACTCAAGACCTATCCGAGACGCTGTGACCGATCCGTCTCAGTCCCCGCTGGCAAAGTCAGCGGTCAACATCGCGACTTTGAACCATGACTCTGTATGGTTATCTAGAGGTGCTTGTATGATATTTTATTGACTATTACTTGCATTCATATGTTAATAATTAGATAGGCATGCCCTGGCTGTGCCATCATTTGGATTCTGTTGTTGCTCTTCTCAACATATGCCAGATGATGTGAAACCCATGATCATGTATACTGGGGCCATAATTGGGTCTAGCAATTTCAATTGGATGTCGTGTTAACTACATAATTGCATGTGCAAATATTAGGTTGTGAACAGGTGAAAGAAGATGTTTTTCACATGTGTTTATGTGAGTGTTCACTGCTTGTTATGCTGGTTCATTTTGACATGCATCAACACTTCTACACATTCAACTGCCTTGGAAGTCTTCAAGAAGTTGTTCCATATTACCAGTTTCCTTTTCTTTTAGCTTTTTAAAGTTAATTTATTATGTCACGCTGTCTCAAATCCTAGTTATATTTCCCATGATAAGTTTTTGATTTGGGGGATTTTTTTGCGTTATGGATGTTTTGAGCAATAAAAAATACTTTAGCGTCATTCTCTTCTTTTAACTGCACCGCCTACCTTATGGCTAATAATGTTCTTTCAAGGTATTTGGATGTAAAATATTAAATTACTGTCTCAACTTTGTTTAGTTTGAGTGTTATTGGTTCGAAGAGTTGGGTTTTGGTGGTTTGCCCACTTGGTCTTATAAAGTGCAAAGCATTGAGTTATGGGCCTTGTGGCCCTTGGAAATTCTTGGTGTCAGTATCATGTGTGAGATGAAGCACATGTAAATTCTAGGCTTCACACTAGTGCTTATAAATTTAAGAACATTTCAGGCTAGGTTTTTTACATATCTTTTTTACATGGATGTTATTGTGTGGAAGAATTTCATCTCACATTGTACAATGGGTGAAGAAATGCAATCTGATGGAGTTGGAGGAAGAATAAAATTATATACTAAATATTTTATATGGGGTGAGATTTATTGTAATCTAATTTTTCTATGACTCAGCTAGAGTTTTTTTGCCATTCTTCCTATTTTTTTTTGCATTGCATGCCTGTTGCCTGTGTTCCAGCATACACTGGATAATATATAATACCTCCGTTTTGTGATCACAAGTTGTGGAAGTACACACAGAATGTTATGGGGTATTGGGGTTGTGGGAAAAGGAGGTGTTTTATGTCTTTAGAAATATAATCTCATATTTGTACATAGAATAAGTTTTATCCTCTACATTCATTGCTATGGTGATCAAAACCTTTTTGACAATAGTTGCATTGTGATTGGTGTTTATGGACTAACTCACTGCAGATAGTTTGGAAATTTTTGATTGGACCTGCTTAAGTATGTTACTCTGTGTTTTTGTGGTTGTAAAACACCAATGCATTTCAATGATAGATGTCTTAATATCTGGCTATTTGAGCCAGTATCTTCAAGAATACCTTTTTTCTCCTTGTGTACACGCATGCCAAGTTTGAGTTTTCTGTGCTAGAGTGTCAAGGTTGCTATTCTAAATGTAAAGTAAGTTTACTTACAGGCATGCTAGCTTGTTGTACATGGATGGTGACACTCTTTTCTAAAAAAATTTAGTTTCATAATGGTGCCCACATGATGGTGTGTCAAGTGAATATAAAGGTGTCAATTGGCTGTGCCCGTATAGGATAAGGTCCTAGCTCTTCTTATTTCCTGACCCTGAACCTGGACCCTGCCCTTTTTTCTCCTATTGGGCTGTGCCCGGATTCCAATTACAGGAAACCTGGTTCGGTCTAGGTTGGAGCTGTCATAGGATTGTTTCTACACTATAGATGTTCGTCTTCTATCATCTAGACAAGCTCACTGGTTCAAATCCTTTCTTAAGCGCATAACTTCCGGACATATCACATATGGGATATTATTTCTCTAATCTTATATTTGCTAGTAACACATTAGTAGATATGTTTTTATGTCTTAGTATCTTTGGCTAGGAATTTTAACTAGTTAAGAGAGGGTTTGACATCAGGTTGACAGCCGATTGTAAAAAATTGGCAAATCTTTTGAACCTTGTGCTCCATGCTGATCCATCCTGATGGAAAAAGGAGCAATTATGATGACAATGGTGATAGTACAAGCTATGTCAAGTCCTCAACTTGTGTTTTTAACTTAGATACTTGGACTAATTGGTCTAAAAATCAGAGAGCAAGTTGTTTGAGAACATTTTACTTGGCAATTAAGTTCTTGCCAACTTTACATTATTTCAGCCTTAAAAGATTTGATGTATGGGCAAAAAGTTGTCAAACCACTTTATCTCCCCTTCTTAGACTAATTAAGGGGTGCATATCAAGTTGAAAGTTGCATATCATTCATAGGAAGAACCATCTTGAATTTGTGCTTTAGAAATGTAGCTCTTGTCTGCATATTATTCATTCCTAAATGTCTGCTTATATGTACTTCTTCACTTTGACTTGATCACCACATACCTCTCTCTTGCTGGGAAGTCTGGATGATGTGAACATGTAGTACAACTAAGAAAGTTTTGTAATGTCAACTTTTTGCATCATACTCTTTTATTTGTTTTCGCTTTTTAGTGAATGGATTCAGTTGTTGGTTTACTGTTTCCTTTTTCCTAGCTAATGATGCGTACTTAACTAATTTATGCGCTTTACGTTTACTGCAGATGTTTTGATCAGCATATAATTTCTTACACTTTCCGATAAGAGTTAATCATGTGACTGTTTGAATAAGACATATCTAAATGCACTACCACATGAGAAATTTATTATTATTTACCTTCTATTTTGACCATAGGAAATTTATATGAGCAGAAGAGCTCCAATATGGAACAAGGGCACAAGTATGTGTTGTTGCCTCAAAGTCAGCCGCTTATGAGATGTTGACTCCTTAGCCTGGCTTACTATGAACAAGAATGGGGTCTGGTTTAAAGTCTAGGATGGGTGGCAGGCAGGAAAAATACCCAACTGGTCATGCAGTTTTAACTAGTATTTGTTGGAAATGTGACAAAGCTGTAAAGCTTCCGAGTATCTCGAAGAATGCATCATGGCATAGAACCTGACATGATGATATGGTCCTTTTATGTGTAGATGTCAAATATGAACTGATATAAATCTTTAAAGAATAATCATAATTTGTTCGGAATTTGTTTAGATCAACCAATTCTTGCTTGTGAATTTCTAGACATGATATCTTTTTTTAGTAAATGGCAGAAAAAAATGTAATGATGGTGATTTCATTGTGGTTAGATAATTTGACGCAGGTGCCATGAAGTGTCATCAAATTTTTGAGGCATTCAAGAACCTTGTTGTTTTTCTTCTATTTGTTTGTTGGAAACCCGGGAAGCTGCTATTTCTAGGGTCACAACAGCAGTAAAGCTTATATCTCAAGTCTTGGGGGTTTGGTACTTGAATCCTTTCTGTCTGTTCAGCCCCTTAAGGACCACCTTTTCTGGTAAATTGGCAACTTACCATATCCTCTGATTTTATATTTGGCCCAAAGAAAGTTGCCTGTGAATTTATAATGATCCCAGAAGTTTCCTATGTGCTGCTACCTATAACAGCCCCCTCTATCTGGGCCTTGGACCTGTAAGGAAAGACAATTAACGATGCATTTGATATTGCTCTTACTTGTAGTAAGTCCAAATAAGTTTGTTAGTAATGATTAGAGGATGAGATGGCGTGTCTGTGTGAGAAGTGGATGCTCAGTGAAACCTGAAACACGAAAAAGATGGAGACATATAACACCATTGTGGATGTGTCACATGTGGAGATGAGTCTGAGTCCTTGAGATTGGAAAATTAACAGTTTTTGGCAGTAAATGGTATTGTGGTTGGATGCAGATGGTGACATTTGTAGAACATTAAGAGTTGGATGTTGTTGTGGCAGAAGTTTGGTCAGGTACCTCTTGAATGGTAAGGATGACATATGAGGATCCATGTTATATTAGAAAAGACGGCATTTCAGTAGTAAACATCTTATCCAAAACTCACCTTCTCTTTATCATGTTGAGCAGCCCTCGGTTATCTCTATCCACATTCCTAACATCTTTCAATCAACTAGGCTCAAGTTTCCAATTTATCTTAGAAACGATTACAATTGTTTAGATATTTTCTTTTCTTTAGATAATAATTGCAAAACCGCCGCTTATTCTTCTGACCCCTTTTCAACAACCTTTAAATTTAATAGTATTTGATCAAAATTTCCTATATCATCTGACAACATCTACTAATGTCACCTCCCTTTGTCCTTTTATGACATCAGCCTTTGCTAGCTCCAATAATTTAATTTAAATTTCTAAATCATCTTCACTTACAGTCCACTCATGCCTGCTTTGTTTATATGTTTCATCTGCACTCAATGGCCTCAGAATAATAATCTTTCCGTATTTCCTGTTTTATTGAAACACCTCTCATCTTCTTTTTACCATCCTCTTTTTTCATTGTCCTAGAACATGTCTTTTTATTTCCTCTTTATTGGTTGTGCCTGGTTGGCTATTGTCTCTGCATTTAAAAGATTGGTATCATCTCTGTATTGCTGCATGCATGCCTTGGCTATGGGGGTTGTCATTGATATCCATTTGGGTGCACGCCATGAAATCTGTAGCTAGATGTTGAACTTCCTTTGTACCATACTGAACTGACATTTTATTTATGTATTTATCTTTGGCCTTTTTATTTGAGAGAAGCCATATGTTTTCACCTATCTTAATAATT
Organism: Agave tequilana; assembly: GCA_038442645.1. NCBI lineage: Eukaryota > Viridiplantae > Streptophyta > Magnoliopsida > Asparagales > Asparagaceae > Agave > Agave tequilana. The sequence goes on along the minus strand of JAVJIF010003241.1, from coordinate 240,351 downwards.
TATTTTTAACTTTTTCTCCCGCCATTAGCTCGTTAAAGAATGGTTGAAGAATGGTCACAAGACACTTATATTTGTTCAGATGACTTATTCCTTTAAGCGCTATAGAAGTCCAAGGAATAACAAACACCCTAAGCAAAAAGGGCTTAGGCAACTGAAATGTCTTCTTATGAGACTGTTCAGTAATCATGCATTTTGTTCTAACAAAGAGCAGAAGGTTTGCATTCTTGAAGAAGAGTAAAGGATCAGTATACAAAGAAATTTGCTCAAGGAACCATATGGGCCAATGGCTCAATTTCTAACATGCTCTGCTCTAAAAAAATAATGATTCTGCAAATTGGAGGCACTGCACTAATCATCCCTATTAGCATGAACTTGCAAAATTGCAAGTAGAATATAGAGGGCATAACTGAAGATACAAGAGTTAGAAAAACATACAGTGTGGGAAAAGCTAAATCTTGCTATTTTATCCTTATGTATCTTCTGTATCACATCATTACCATGTATGCTTTTGTATGATATTCATGAAGAATCATGGTGATATCAATCATTGACTAGCCAGAAAATGGACTCAAGTGTTTCCTGCTGCACCCCTTTATGCGGAGGGGGATGTTTTGGGGACTTGTTCTAAATTGTCTGATCTTTATATTGCGATATTTTACTTGTACAAGAGTCTATCTTGTTTCCCTGAACGAAATGCCCCTCCCTGCTTTCTCCATCCTCATTTTCCCCGTGCCTATATTTCTCTATAAATGCTTTGTTAATTAATCTTCAGTTTTTGATTTCCATGTAGCTTCTTTGCTGTTTGCTAGCTTGCTCAGCGTGACTCTTGCATTTGATGCTTGTCTGCTTCACTTTGCTGCAAACTTGTGCTCCTTTCTGTGTACTTGCTCCCCTCACTGTTTGCTTGGGATGGATTGTGTACATGGCATTAATTATCTGTTTACAGTATCCCTTGGCAGCTGGTGACTTTTGACTTTTTCTTTCTAGTTCTCCCTTTTCTCACTGCTCTGTTTTTGTAATGTTCACAAGCTAGGGAGAGCACATTTTTTTCTTCTCATTATTGTCCGACTGACCTATGTGTTTCATCTGTTTATCCTTTGTTTGTATTGGGACATCACCCCTTTGTCACCTGTTTTTGGTCATATGGAAGTGATTGGTGTAAGGTCTCATGAAGGCTTGGATAATTGCATTATTTTCGTTCATGAGTTACCTCATAGTTAGTCAATATATTATGTCACTCACCATTCATTCAGCTGTTAGTGATCCACCGTCATCTTCATATCATTTAGCTATATCATCTCTGACACCTCATACATAAGTCGTGAATTAACAGTTACGACTGTTATTTCTTAATATGCGTGGGTTGGTGGTATTAATTCTAAACACACAGGTCAATTTGTTAATCTTTAGTCTGCTGTTTTAGAACCGTTCAACTTTATGACAGGATCAATGAGAGTTCTGCAGCACATCGGGCTGCAAAAAAGATTAAGTAGCCTGAAATTTATGATTGCGTTCATATATGATCCTTAACTTCATTAGGATGATATGTTGGCTTCTATAATTTGGAGGTTCTTAGTAAGAGCAGAATTTTTTTAAGCTCTCTGCTATATTTTTGTTCAATAGGGAAGCTCTGATTCCTGTGTTATTCAATGCACACTTCCTGTGCACATTTCAGGGCTTCAAAAGAATTCTCAGATGTACATGGCCTCATCATGCATGCTTACAGCGCACATAATCCAGATTTGCGTGTTGATCATCTTGGGTTACATAAGGCCATATGTGTTCTTAGGGGATGGAACTATGCAAAAGCACCTGAAAACTCTAAGGCATATCAATCACTTTCTGCTGATGATGCATCAGCAAACAGGGAGGATCTGATTATGTGGCCACCGACAGTGATAATTCATAACACAAATTCTGGAAAGAGAAAAGATGGCCGCATGGAGGGTATGGGTAACAAAGAGATGGATATAAAACTTAAAGGTATAACTTGATGCATGTTCCTTTCAGTTTATCTTGATTTTCATATATGTGAATACTCTCTAGAGAAGCTGCTATGATATGGTCTTTTATCTAGCATTGTGGATAAGTTGATACTATCCCGAATGTTACTCACATTATTCTAAACTTTATGGCTTACCAACATGCTGGTTGCAGATCTAGGTCCATTTTTAGTTTGGTGTCATATCCACTATTTTTGCATTCTGCACTTTGGGTTGCTATGCTTGACAAATACTCCTAGAATTATCGCATGCTAACATCTATTAGTTGGTATGCTGTCTGGGATCTCAGTGTGATTCATGATTCTTGCAAGTTCAACCAATCATCCTAGCTCCAACTAAAAGTTTGAGTGAGCTTAGTATATCACTATACTCATATCGTGTGTGTGTGTGTGTGTGTGTGTGTGTGTGTGTGTGTTTATTTCCTCTATATGATGGATATCAAATTAAAATGTAAAGATATAGTAAACCACCACCAACATGGTTCTTGCGTGCTCTCATTTTTCTATTCATTCAGGTTGTAAACCCCACCCCCTCTTCTTCTTTTCGCTGTTAAGGCTAAATGACAATGTAGGATGGTGATGCTCAAAAAAGAAAATTTTGTGAGGACCTTAAAGTTGTTTCCTGTAGCAGCAGTACTTATAAGGTCACTTTAATTTTGACTTATTGTTATTCAATTTGGTCCTTATGGTGTAGGAGATTCCATTTAGTCCATAGCGTTTTACATAGGTATTCAGGAGGCAATGTGCACATTACTAACGAAACCTTATACATACACACATACACATGCGTATATATGTACACACGTGTGTGTGCGTGTATGTATATATATAGGAATGTGTATATATATGTATATGTATATATAAGTAAATGTACACACACACACATACACAGACACAGAGACACACACACACGTGTGTGTATGTATATATATTGGTATGTGTGTGTATATATTTGTATATGTGTGTGTATGGAAATGATCTTATGAGAATGGTTCTCAAATTAACTTTCGTGAGAACTCTACAGTGGGCCATCCAAATCTGAACAGCTCATCTTGATCTACATATTCTAATTAGGCTAACTATTGAAAAATCAAGTGATTCCAAACTTTTTTTTACCCATGCATTAAGTTGTTACAAAAATGTTATATTAGCCGTAGAAAAAGATGTCATATGATGCATGGGTAAAAAGCTTTGGAATCGCTTGATTTTTTATGATTAGTCTAATTAGAGTATGTAAATCAAGATGAACAGTTCAGATCATCATGGGGTGGCTCACCGTGGAGTTCTCATGAAGCTTAATTTGAGAACCGTTCTCATAGGATCATTTCCTAGACACACACCCCCCTATATATAGAGATACACTTGGCTACATTTGGAAAGTTTTGAGCATGAATTCTTCCTACTCAAATTCAATGCTACAACATTCAAATACAAGATTCGTTCCGTTAAAGTTGATTTATATTATTTAAAGTAACTAAAAATAAAAAATTAAGTGTTTTGTACTTTTCTTGTCTGCGCATCAAGTAGGCACAAAAATGGATGATCGTAAGTAGCATATTACTTAGATTTATGATTTTAGACAAACAAATTCTTGATTCGATCATTTGATCATGATCTAAACTTTTAAAACCCTCACACACCAAATTTTATTAGGTTTTAAATATTCTACACTCTAAACTAACCAACTCACTGTTTAGGTTCATTTTATGCCTACTTGATGCATAAGCAAACACTTGAATTTTGTTTTTAAGCACTCTTAACAATGTAGATCAACTTTAACAGAGTGGATCTTCAATTTGGATGGCCTAATATTGAGTTTGAATGAGAATGAGTCATCTCCATATCCTTCCCAAAGGATCTCCCAATATATATGTATGTGTGTTTATATATATATATATATATATATATATATATATATATATATATATATAGGATGACGACAAAGGTTATCTCTATACTCAATATTAGTGTGTGTGGTCCTCTCTCCACTCAATATTAGTATCAACATAAGCTAGTATGACTTCATGTAATGTTTCTAAGTATTATAGTTTGTAATAGTTGAGTTGATAGTAATTAAATTTGACTTCTCAATACACACACTCTGTTACTTTTGGAAGAATTTGAGCATGAATCCTTTCTACTCAAATTCAGTGCTACGATATTCAAATAGAAGATCCACTCTGTTGAAGTTGATCTTCATTATTTAAAGTAACTAAAAAAAATCAAGCATGTTGTAGTTTTCTTGTCCACGCATCAAGAAGGCACAAAATGACGACCGAAAGTAGCATATTACTTAGATTTATGAATTTAGACATACAAATTCTCGATCCTACCATTTGATCATGATCTAAACATTTAAAAACCCTAGCACATCAAATTTTGTTAGGTTTTAAATATTTTACACCGTAAAACTAACCAACTCACTGTTTTGGCAGTTAATTTTGCGCTCATTTGAATGAGCAAAAAGTATTCAAAATACTTGATTTTTATTTTTAAGCACTCTTAACAATGTAGATCAACTCCAACGGAGTGAATCTTCAATTTGAATGGCCTAACATTGAATTTGAATTTGAAGGAGTCATCTCCATATTCTTCTCGAAAGACTCAAGTCTATTTCTCTTTGTGTGTGTATGAGGGAGAGAGAGTTGAGCTAGGTTATATTTGAAAGTATCAAGAATGCGGATACTTCCATTTTGATTTACTAGTTCATCGAAGAGGTCTCAAAATCAAACAGTTTTAGGTCTCTTAAAAGCGTTGATTTTTTTTCCGGTCACTTTATGCATAGGTAAATATAATAAAAATGTTTGAAAAATTGTTTTTAGCTAGTTTATGGGTAGTAGATCACAATTAACGATTTGGATCTTGAATTCGAGTGGTGTGTCAACCAAAACAAAGTGGGAGTATCCGCATTCTTATACTTTGAAAGTAGCCTAGCCCCCCATCTATATATATGTATGTATGTATGTATGTATGTGTATGCCTACTTCCGGAAGGATTTGGAACTACCCATTCAATTTTGATATTAGACCAATCAAATGAAAGATCCATTCCGTTAAAGTTGATATATATCATTTAAAACATGATAAGAATAAAAAATCAAGTATTTAAAAGTTTGTTAATGCATCCATGGGCACAAAATGGACGGTCGAAAGCAGCGTGTTGTTTAGATCTATGATTTTAGGCATACAAATTCTCAGTCCAACCATTGTTCATGATCAACACACTTAAACTCTCACCTATTTTGTGATTCCAAATAGACCGTTAAAACTAAAAAAACTCGCTATGGAGGCCATTCATTTGTATTCTCTTGATGCATAGAAAAACAAGACTTGAAAGCACTTTAAATTTGGTTTGCAGAGACTCTAAATGATGTAGATCTATTTGAACGAAATGGATCTTTAACTTGTTTTGATGGGAAGGATTTGACTTCAAACCCTTCAGAAAGGAGTCAAGTCTTTCTCCCCCCCCTCTGGGGGGGGGGGGAGAAGACTTGACTCCTTTCTGAAGGGTTTGAAGTAGTATATATATATATATATGGACTTGTATCATTCTGGAAGGATTCTTGGCTGAATTCTTCCCACTCAAATATAACACTACGACATTCGAATACAAAATCTATTTCGTTGAAGTTGATATATATTATTTTAAGTATCTATAAACTAAAAATCAAGTATTTTAATTACTTTTTGCCCATGCATCAAGTAGGAAAAAAATGGGCGGCCTAAATAGTGAGTTGGTTAGTTTAACGGTGTAGAACATTTCAAGCCTAATAAAAATTGGTTTGTGGGGGTTTTTAAATGTTCAGATCATGATCAAATGACCGGATCGAGAATTTGTATGTCTAAAGACATATATCTAACCAACTCACTACTTTCGGCCGTCCATTTTGCGCCGCTTGATGGATAGGAAAAAAGTATTCAAAACACTTGATTTTTGATTTTTAGTTACTTTAAATAATATAAGATCAACTTCAATTAAGTGGATCTTATATTTGAATGTCGGATGTTGGTATTTGATTGGGAAGGATTCAGGCACGAATCCTTCCGGAATGATACAAGTCTCTCTCTCTCTCTCTCTCTCTATATATATATATATATATATATATATATATATATATATATATATATAATATATATATATATATATATATATATATATGGGATGGGTGCTGGGGGGTTTTAAAGTTGAGGTTATCTTAGATTAACAAGAGGGTCAGATCCTCCTTTTGCATGAGTTTTTACTTGCAGAGAGTGAAAGTCTCCTTCTCTAATATCTTTCTCGCTTTTTTAATGTAATCATATGTTTTTCCTTTTCCATTTTATTCATCCTGTTTTCTTGGTTCGTATCTTTTTCAAAGATGTGTGAAAGATGCATGCGCTCAGTTGCATTCAGTGCAATGGCAACATATTAATCTAATTATTCTTTGAATTGCAATTGGTGGATATAAAGTATCTAATTAATGTTATTGGCAATATCCATATCATGGTTTCAAATATCAGCAGATTTTGAGATATATCATCAATATCTTCTCGAGTTTGGTGTACCTGATATGATGTTAACCCTATAATATCAAGGCTTATACTGGGGCCAATATTGTCGATATGGCTGGTTTGGCTGATATTAATGGCCGGCATTGGCGATATTTATTCTAAAACTATTGGCTGGCACTTATACCGAGATTTTAAACCATGATCTATATCGTTGGACATAAACTTGAATAGTGGGCCAAGTGAAAAAATCAAGTATGTTTATAAAGATGTATCATAAGTATACATGTTACTTGGAGCTCTAGAAACGGTGAAATATAATCATTGTAATAGAAAGCCAGGTAAATCCTCACTTTCTTTTGTCCACTTTAGAGTGCTTTAGCCACCGCTGCAGGATTTAGAAGATCCTTAGATAGTAAACAATATCTTGTTATATTGACATATATTGTTATTAGTATTTCGGTGTTAGTTTCTCAATCAGTTTGTTAGTTGTGCATTCTCTTTATTTCTCATTTTTTGTTTTTTTTTTCTTTTATTTTTTTTCTACTGTTCAATCTTTTTTTATTTATCTAAGAAAAAGCTTGGTGCTTTTTGCTGATAAATCCCGATAATGCTCCTAAATCCTAAGGCTTGCCTTGGCTTTGATCTCATTTCCATTTTTCACAACATGGACTATAATCATTTCTAGTTTTGTTCTCTAGATTTTAAATTTAAAAAAGATAGGTTGGCCAACTATATTTGATGAGTTGAACATTCTAGGAAGGCTCTTTTACTTTCTTGTTGTCTCTAAGAAATGAATCATCATCAAATATTGTAATAACCTGTGAAATGAATATTAACACATTAGGTGTGTTAGGAAGGCCTATGGTATACAATATCTGTTGCATGGACACGCACACGCCGACTTCAACAGACATGACATGATAGGACAGACTATACATGGCTAATTCTAAAACAGAAGTACCATATTTGATATACGTGGCTGACACAACACGATTTCATGATAGAATTGTCTGTGCCACATAAGTATAATGGTTTTCATGAATTCAAGAACTTACCATAGCCATAATTTTTTCTTGAGAACACCAAATTAAGCTGGGTGTCATGCCAGAATGGATTTGTTGGGCCACCTTTAGAGACTGTGTGGGTCACTTCTAAAATGCCACGTTATTCGATATACTCTAGACATTCTGGCATGACACTATTCATTTGGCCAGGATAATACACAATATCAAACACTAAATGGGGGAACATGTGACAACCTCAAAAGTGAATAGTTTCACAATGCATGCATGTAGAAATGTCTGTGGTATGTAATAGTTCCCATGAAGTGAAGAATCAATTGTAGCTGACACTTTTGAGGATATGTCTGTGATTAAAACTTCGTAGTTAAGAGTTCTAGGATGGCAACCATACGGGAAGTTCTCATTTGGTTCATGGAAAATATACTAATATCGGAATTCTGAATTTATTTTGTTGATACCACCAACATGTTTATATAAAAAATGTGGATGTTAATCCAATCCTCTGCTTTCAAAAAATCATTTCCTAAATAATTGCTGGGACAGATATAATCAAACAAAAGAAAACCAGAGTAGCATCTCTAAGCAGATTCGTATTTGTTGGTGTAATTGCTTGCGGTGTGTTGAAGGTTTGGCATAAGAAGTTAATCACCTGCTACTAAGTTTTCAACATGTTGGATGGGGAGGGTTTTTTGTTTTTTTTTGTTTTTTTTTGTTTTTACACATGTTTTTTTAGGTCTCTATTTGGTGGCTAATACATGTGAATGATTCCAGACAGGCTTTTGTATTAAAGCTTCTAACTCTTGATACCTTTGCGCAAATTTGACTACTTTCCATTGAGTGGTTGCTGAAAGGAATTCTTATGATGTCACACAGTCATAGGTTTAACTAATCCTTCAGACACGTTTTACTTTGATTTTAGAAATTCCCATTATAGATCAAATCTAGTATCAATATCGCTGCAATGCGGTTCCTTATCTAGGGAAATTGGTTTCTCTTTAAAGACAAATGCACAAGTGAATTGTTTTGCGGAAATATCCTACTGAGCACTGTGCTCCATTGTTCACACTAGTTTAATGCAAAAAGCATTAAATAAAGATGACAGTGCTGGTGGTGATAATTGTGATAATCAAATATGTTTGATATATGTGTACATTACAATGATATTTGTATTATGAGTGACTTGTTAACTTGGCATGCAGCAATTATCACATGATAGCTTTCCTAGCAGAAGATTAGAACTAATTAAGATAATACACCTGCAATAAGTTTATATTGCAGCCAATCAGTAGAGCAACTGGACCATTTAGTTTGCAGAAACTTAGGTTGACTTGGATGCAGTAATTACAAGTTGTGAATTTCAGGGGTTTTGATGGTTTTGCTGAGCTGTAAATGGGATCAGAACTTGTATCTTGCCGCCTTTCTTTTATAGCTGGAACTTCTGTAGACTCCCCAACCATCTCTTGTAAATTTTATTGATAGAAGTATAGACTTTTTTTGGTAACTTGCCGGTTAAAACTTTTCATTATGTGCGTTGAGATGCATAGAAAACGAATCTCTTTATTAATTTCAAAATGTTGCAAGTCAAGATAAATTGGTGGTTTTTCATTAAAAGGTATATGAACCTCTATAAACTGGTGGGGTTTGAACCATCTCTTATTTGCTCAGATGTGTGTGTATGCCTAAGAGTTGGAAAGGTGCTTTTCTAGCTAGCTTATATAGGGACTTGGTGCTTGCTTACCTTCAAAATAAGGGGACTGCCTAGGAGTGTTGTTGGAACCGAATCGATCATTGAACTATGAAGATAGCGGTTTGGTCTTTTATGGTTCAACTGTCAGTTTACATGGTTCAACTGGGTTCATGTTAAGAAGACAACCTTTAGCTATATATATATATATATATATATATATATATATATATATATATATATATTTATATATATATACATAGGCCTATCAACTGGTCGGGTTGGACCCGATACGATTAGACGGGTATGGGAAGTATTGTTCTGGACCTGTACTCTTATACTCGTGTACCCATGTACCCGATTAACTAAATGGGCCGGGTTTGGTTTTACTTGAACCAGACTCGGTTACCCATTTACCCATTTCAAAACTCACATAAATATCTCCCTAGTAAGTAACCCTAGTTCTATTCCCTCAGAAAATGTCTGGTTCCCTCCTCTTGCCCTCTCACTCTCTCTCTCGGAGTCTCAATGGCGGCCACCACCAAGGCGAAGAAGCTGATCACGTTGTGGAGCTCCGACGACGACAAATTCAAGATCGAGGAGGCGGTCAATGACGAGCTCTTCGATCATTGACTCCACCTCATGTCCGTTGACTCCGTCTCAAGTCCGACGACAAGGCCGTTGATGTGAGCTCAAGGCCTGGGACGTTGACGACGAGTTTTTTGATCGTTGACTCAGCCTCAAGTCTGACGACAAGGCCGTTGACGACGAGCTCAAGGCCTGGGATAATGACTTCATCAAGGATGATCAACGCACGCTCTTCAATCTCATCTTGGTTCGTATCTTTCTGCCCTTTGAGATGCAATTTCGTCTCTCTGCTCTTTGATCACCTCAATTTCTTTTGAGATGCAATTTTCTTCATTGGTTACTTTTGATGAATCGTTACTTTTGAGATGCAATTTCAAATCTTATATAATTTTGCATGAATTAGTATTGTTAGTGTTAGATTATTGTTTGTTAATTTTGTGGGTTTACACTGGGTTCTGGACTTCATGGATAATTGGTATTTGGGGGTAATCTTCTGATCTCTTAACAGGTGTGGGTAAACGGTTTTGGTCCTGCGAACCTGTGAGTCTGGGTATGGGAGCCCACCTTCAGGACCCGCCGGCAAATGAGACGGGTATGATATCCCCTTGGGTAATCAGGTCCGAGTCTGGTACCCACCTGTACCTGCCCTGAACCCAACCCGTTGACAGGCCTATATATATATATATATATATATATATATATATATATATGAGGAATATGTACCTCAGTTGCCATCTATAAGAGAATTCTCTTAGACGACGGCTCAAAACAAAACTCCAACATCCTGATATTTTTTTCATGATCTGACCACACAATACAATATTCATTTCCTAAGATGTGCATTTATAAAAAATCACGTGATTTGGAGTTTATTTGATCATGTATCAAATGTTTGAAAATTTAACGTTTTTTCAACTATACAATAAATGCAGCCATTTGATACATGATTAAACGAACTCTAAATTACGCGTTTTTTAATAAGTACGCTTCTTAATACATGAATATCATATTGTGCGATCGGATTATGGAAAAATATCGGGATGTTGGAGATTTTGAGCCGCCATCTAAGAGAATTCTCTTAGATGATAGCTGAGATACATATTCCTCATATCAACTCTCTCTCTCTCTCTATATATATATATATATTCATATCAACTCTCTCTCTCTCTCTATATATATATATATATATATATATATATATATATATATATATATGAGTTGGACTATAAACTTTTCATCAAGTGTAGGTAGAATAGTTAACATTTTTTGAGCCATTGATATTCTTTGAGATTTGTGCTCTTAGATCATATCTGGATTGAGAGCTGATCTTCAGTAATTTTGTCAAAAACACTCAACCGTAACTTTGCAAAAAACACCAGTAGCACAAGTTACTTTCTCGATCTTTCTCCCCTCCAACGTCTCTCACTGGAAGCTGCCTTATTCCGCTCCAGTTGGTGCTGCTTCATGGTTCCGTTGTCGAGCCTCGACGTCCGGTCATTGTTCACGAATCTGACGAAACCTCCTTCGAAGAGCTCCTACAATGACTCCTGCCATAGCTCTCCGTCCCCTTGGGATTATTGATTCCTGGTGTATGCTCTCGCCCGACTGCGTCTCGCCCATCAACGCCGATTCGCCGCTCGCTCCATTGTCAGAGGCTGTCAATCCTCATGATTCCGCTGTTGCTGTTGTTGAATCTATCCGCGAGGCGGTAGACCCACTGGTGGAGGAGTGGGAGGCGCCGATGGCGAGGGGAGAGGACAGATCTTTGGATTTAAGGGTGAGATTGAAGGGGAAGGATGGGAGGATGTTGGTTCTTGAGCTAGATTCTAGGGTTTTGTATGAGAGAAGCGAGTACTTAGGATGCTGCAGATGGGTTCGAGGAAGAAGGATGAGAATGAGGTGGACGGTGTGGATGATTTGAGGGTGTTTTAGGAGACAATCAAGGTGATATATGACAAGGATTAGCTGGGGTGGTTGATGAAGGCTGGGGCTAACATGACGATGACATAACTAGCTAGGAGACACACGAGCTTTCCAGGACGGTGACGACGGCGATGGGAGGGGATAAGGGGGAGAGAGGGCGGCGACGACGGCGAGAGGAGAGGAGAGTGAGGGCGGTGACATTGACAGGAGAGGAGAGGGCGGCGTCGACGGGAGAGGAAAGGAGAGAGATTGCGACGACGGCGATCAGAGAGGAGAGGAGAGTAAGGGCGGCGACAAATCTCTGGGGTGTTTTTTTGCAAAGTTACAATTGCCAGGGTGTTTTTGACAAAATTACTGAACAACTCAGATCTGATCTCAAAGCACAAATCTTAATGCATATAAGTGGCTAAAAAATGTTAACCATTCTACCTAACACTTAATGGAAAGTTTGTATTCCAACTTTCTCTCTTTCTCTTTATATATATATATATATATATATATATATATATATATATATATATATATAATATTTATTTTTATCAAAGTTAGTGAAAGGAACTCCTTGTCAGTGCATATGGTTCAAGATATTAATATTTTCAAAGAACACAAGTTCAAATTCATCATTAAAACTTTAAATGCTAAAACCATTCAATACTCTGAACTGTGGTTCAATTCGGTTCAGCTCAACCTGTTGGTTCACCCGTTTTGTAGTTGAACTAGCCTGTTCAAGCGGTTTTTATCCCTTTTCCGGTTCTCTGTTGAAGCAGATCAGTAAGGTGGCCGGTTCCGGTTGGACCAGGTCCGACTGGCTGGTCCAGTCCGGTTCTTACAACACTGCTGCCTTGGCCCCTACGCTGGGACCATGGTGTTTGCCTAGAAAAGAACTTGTTATCTTGAGCAGCCCCCAACAAGTTGGAATATTTTTCTCGTGTTATTTTGAAAAAACGAAAAACACTTACTGCTGATGTTCTCATGCATGACATTGACACACTTCTCTTTTCCTCTCGTTATTGTCTCTATGACTTAAAACATCATCACTTTACCTTTCCTGTTCATATTCCTTTTCTCCTGCCTCTCTTCCCTTTTCAACTCCCCTCATTCCTTCATTCGTTCATTCTTCCTCATTATTTCTCCCACTTTATTCTCTTATTCTTGTCTTGCTCAATCGTTCCATAAATATATGCACTATATATTATTTTTATGACATCAATTACATTTTCCTGCCACTCTTCCCTCTTCAACTCCTCTCATCTTGTCATTCATCTGTTTTCCCTCTATTTCTCCCCCTTTATTTTCTTATCTTTGTGTTGCTCAATTGTTCAGTAAATTTATGCACTATCTATTATTTTAATGACATCAATTACGTTTTCTTTCTTGGCATGAAGGGGATTAGCAATCCTGGCCTTTTGCACCAGGAGAGGCTTTTCTACCGTGGCATTCACCACATGCATGTTAATTAAATTCTCTGTAATCCTTTTACTTGTTTAAACTCTCGAATTGTTGCTTTAGTGCCTTAGAAATTCATCTTGCCTATCCAAGGGCTTGTCCGTTAGGTATGCATAACATTTTGGCAACCTTGATATGCTTGTGTTCAGTTTTAATTTTTTAATGTATGATGCATTGGATCACAATGATATTAGCTGGTTGGAGATTTGAGTGTATTACTATCTGGCACTCGGTCAAGTTCTAGTTGTCTTTTTAATAACCACGAGGAATGAGAATTTTACAAGCATGACGGAAATGCTGATGGCAGTGTATATCCAATGCAATAACTATTGTTGGGTTCCTAATCTAGACTAACTCATTGTTATAAATTATATAAATTAGTACTAATTATTATTTTTATAGAAAGAGTTGAGAAGGAGTTAAGGTTTTGTCCATAGAGGACACATTTAAGTCCAACAGAAGCTATTTTTCACAAAGAAAAACTTAATTTGATTTATCATCCCGTGCGCTTGGTGGCATACATCTAACTATTAAATAAGAGAACGCTATCAGTGCCTAAGTTGTGATATAGACAAATTCATGCTAATAAAATAAAAAACAAAAAAATTCTGAGGTAGTCTCATATCTACTTAGGAGAAACCCAGATGTCGTTATTCCTTGTTAAGTATTAACTCCTTGACATATCTATTTGATAATTTGTTGAGACTTCATTTGTTTGTCGTACTGCCCCAACTCTGAGCCCTTCCATGTGTATCTATATTCCCCAAACTTTCTATTGTACATCTTATTTATATCTTCAATTATTTTGGTATTGGTTTAATCTTGTTAGCTGCTTTATTTTTTTTCACCAAATGTTAGCACTTTATCATTTGATAAATACTTATCAGTGTATCTACCGATTAAAGATACTGTTGCGTATTTAAAGTTTGTTTCTAGTTTCTACAGTCAAGACACCTAGACTGTAAACATTTGGAACTGCAGGCATAGAAGAGTTGTGGTAAGCCGACATCTCTGTGCTGCAGAATATTTGACCAGACCCCTTCATTTGTTTGTCTTGATCTGTGTTCAGTATATTTGGCTTCAGCCTTTTCCTTAAATATAGGTAGCTTGACATTGTCATTCTGATTGGTCAGTTGTGTTTCAACCTATGGCAGCTTTCTTTATCTATATACACTCTTTAGGAGTTTTATCATGAAATCAGACATTTCTTCCCTTTTTTGGAAACAAAGGATATATTTTGAGTGTTCCTCAAACAATGAAATTTAATTTCATTTAGGGATTAATGTCCTCTGATAGGTTAATTTGTTAGCTTGTTGTGCATATTCAAGAGTTATGTGCTTGGGTCGAATTTGTGCTCTCAATGTGCAATCCATGATGATGCTGTCTGTTTGTCTTTTCTAATTAGTTAGTATTTTGTAAGAAGAAGTTCTACATGTAAATCAAGTGTTTTTTCTCCTTTTTTGTTTGGCTCTCAAATTTCTACTATAAGAGTCATTCTTTCATCCACTTTAGCAAAGTTAAAAGATCATTCTGTATATTAATTGTTCATCCGTGTCATGTCCTTTGGCTCTTGGAATGTTCTATTGGCTCCTTTGGTTTTTATTCTTGCACGAGCTGAATGTGATTCTTTAGCAGGTCTGTTCATCCCTTCTACTCAATTCTATGAGAGACTTTGTTGGGGGGTTTGAGTTGCATGACCTGGAATGGATTTTTCCCCTGCCCCCAATAAACTGGTTGTCTATGACTTATGGCCTCTTTCTGGCCCATAAATTTGCCGCCAAATAAAGGGTTGGCATCAGGTTGACAGCATAGCATGAAAAATCTTTTAAGGGAGCCTTTGATGACAATTAGATAATGTCATATCCTAGCATATCTTTTATTTGTTAGCTTTCAATTGGAACTGCTTTAATTTCTAATGCCCCTTATATTTTGTCATGGGTGCTTGGGATATGAACATGAGGTTTGACCTTTGAAGTATGTTGAAACTTTACCTGGGTATATTTATCCTTGAGTTTCCAGTATCTGAATATAAAATCTCTTTTAGTATTTTTTGTGAATTTCTTATTATGATGGGGAAGAGATCTATTAATTTGTTCAAGTTATAGATGTGATGCAGTGTTATTGTTGTAAGGGTCTGTCTCTTTCATCCACCCTGTTCTCAGTGTATTAGGAGAAGCTGGGTGGATGTGGGTTGCGCGGGGGTGTTAAAGCACCTCGCCTATGAGGTAGCTGTTGGCCCATTATCCACTTAGTTCAAGAGGCCACCCAGAAGGTTTGTATAACTCCTAGTTGGTGGTCTTGTTTTCTTCTATTTCTCAACCTTGCATTGTTTGGCTGAAACATGATCAAGTAGTTATTGGCATATGCTGCTCAATGATATATCTTACGCCTAAATATATTCTGTATTTGTGACAGTTTATGTACTTTTTGGTTTTCTAATATTACTAATTTGTCTTTACAATAATCCAAGTGATAATGTTTACCAAAATATCATTTTCCTTTTCTTCTCCTTGCTTTTATACCTCGTGAAGCTAAACTAGGTGTTGGAGAGAATCCAATCAAGACTCCAGCTTTGCTTAGACAATGTACGAACACAATCCATTATGAATCCGAAGGATTCATGTCATCTCCTTCACAGTCAAGAATATGGTGTATCCAAAATTATATATTATATGCGGTAAGGCGTTGGCTTAGTGGTTAGAGGCTGGGATTCGGTTGTGAAAAGTTCCATGTTTAAAACTGGGCTACAACCTTTATTCACATATATATGACTAGGACAGAATGGTTTCAAATTTATGCATACTAGTTTTTTGTGTGGGGGCGGCGGGGGAATTCATCCAAAAATAATGTGCTGGCCGGAGGACGGTAGGACGGCTTGTAATTTATTGGGAATTTTATATGTGGTGGTAGTTGTTTTATTTTTAATTTGAGTGTGTGTGTGTGTGTGTGTGTGTGTGTGTGTGTGTCTAAAGAACTTGGCCATGATCACAAAATGGAGCTTTTGTGTATATAATGTTCCTTTCTTTCCTGTTCATTTCTTTTCCTTCAGATCTAGGCTTTGGTGGTGGCAAATCGAAGTCTATGTATGGCAAGGAGGGTCATTTGGGCATCACGGTAGTGAAATTCGGAAACACTCAAGCTGGCTTGAAGGAAGCAGAGCGTTTGGCAGAGTACTTTGAGAAGGAGAACCATGGACGCGAAGGCTGGGCAAGGGCACAAGCCTCTCAATCTGGGGGCGATGAGGATAAGAACCCTGCCCTCGTCAAGTTGGATCCTAAGAGCGGTGAGACAAAGAGGATCTTATATGGGTACTTGGCAACAGCGTCTGATCTTGAAAAGGTTGATTTTGATATGAGAAAGAGGGCTACTATCAAGAGTAGAAGGGAGTTTGATCTATCTGAATAGTTTGCATCAAGGGATGCTTATTTGTTTGGAATTTCCATGGGTTTTCTTTTAGACGTCAAAACTGTGTTTAATCAGTTTCCATGTTGGTGGAGATTGAACTGCTTGTGTGTTTAGTTTGGCTTGTGACTCGTAGTTTTCTTAAATTTAGGCAGTTTGCCACTGGGGCCTGGAAGGTAAAGAGTTGTTACTTTCATGTGAACAATGATAGAATTATTTTGGTCTGACCATTCTCCTGGTTTGAATTATAAGGGTTAGTTTCATAATGGTCATATTACTTTGTCATATTGCCACTTGAATAGATTGTAGGAACATAGGCTGTGTGTGGTCTCTTTTGAATGAAATTAAACGGTATGTGGTTTAGGTGATTAATGTAAGGGCCTTGATTAAGTTTAAACTTCATGTTGCTTCATGCTTCACTGGGTTCTGTTGTGGACTAAATGTCAAATGGAAGAATGATTTGTTTCCCTAGGTCTTTTTTGATCAAATTTGCCTGATAGAAGTTGTGTTGGCAACAAACTTTATATATACAATTTGGCCTTGCCAATGTTTTTAACAGGATCGAAACTCGAGTTGTTTGTTGGCGACAACTTCATGTATACATTTGGCCTTGCAATGTTTTAACAGGGGTTTTCAATCAGAAACTCGAGTCAGGTACAGCTTATTAGAGTTTTGATTTATTTTAAAGGATCCCTTAATGGTGTATTCCGCTGAATTTTCTTTTCTATCAGTCAGTAACCTATCACATAGATGTTATGCAGTTTTCAATCCTTTTTATTGCAATGAAAAGTTCTGTGATGCTTCTTCCTGTAGGGCCACAGTATCCTACTGGTATTCTGAGTATATTGATGCTTCAGTGATAATCTCATATTTGATGTCCATATCAATTGTACGTTATCTTGATTTGAATTTGCTTCTTTCTTTGGATTACTATGGTGCAGCTTACAACCGATACGGTAACTCAATTGGATTGTATTCTTGCTTTGTATTCCTACTCTTCTCTGTTCGTTTTATGAAGCAGCGTATGGGGTATGCTAATTAAGGGTATTTCTCTACTGAAGCTTTGCTGCAGTGACCCAACAAATACGTGGGCCGAATTTAAAATGTGTTCTCTTGCATTGTGTGAAACCAGATGAAATTAAAGGCATTTCTGTTTTCTTATGTTCTTCTATTGGGCAGAGAGACTAGCCAGAGCATTTCAGCCTGTTCAATTTCTCAGGGAGCAACTTTGATTGGGAGAGACTAGTAGTCTCATATGTTGCTGTTATTTTGAGTTTGTAATCATATGGTGTCCTCTTGGCTGATTGCAACATTTGTATTTTTTTTCCTCTTCATGTTTGTGTTTGATGATGAATAACATTATTGTGGAAGATGAGGAGTAACTTGTGTCAGCTGGAGAGGCAGAGGGGGAGGTTGGATTGAGGAAATCCATTCAGCTTTTTGGTCTGCATGCGTGAGTTTGAAAAAGTACTTTTGGGCTCTATTTTTGTATCATGATATCAATATGTTTCTATGTTCTCACTTCAAAAAAATTTTTTATTTGCATGGTACATCCTAAGAAAATAAAAGATGGTGTTTTCTAAGTTTAAGAATATCTTTTTTTTTTTTTTTTTGCTAGTCAACCACGGCTCAAAGGGAGTCGGGATAATTCGAAAAAATATGTCTGTAAGGGGCTTTGAATATAGGACCACATGGTGGAGAGCGAAGCTCTACAGCCCGGTGTGACCACTAGGCCGGAAGCGTTGGACTCTAGGGGTATGGGCAAGCATCTCTTGCCATAAAGAGACGCAGCGTTGGCGGTACTTCAGTTAATGTAAAGAGTACAGCTTCAGATGGAAGATCCAAAGATATTATCATGGATGGATCTTTCTCTTTTGGAAAGAATGTGACGTCTGAAAATAAATTGTTGCTTGATTGTTCATATGGGAGGCATAGCTTCGTGGATTTGATGTGATATTGTTTGTGTTTGGTCGAGTGCATGAGTAACGCCCTACAATCCATGTTGCTTGTCTTAACCTTTTTAAATGAATCATCATCAATCAGTGGCGTAGCCATGATTTGAAAGCCCCGTGCCTTCTTTCCTAATATTAAAATCGTATAAAAGCAGTTGTTACAAAATGAAACTACAAGCTACATATCATTCAATTGAATATGATACTTTTTTTCATTTAGAATGAGTACATGTCATATTTATTCTCATTTAGAGCAAATACATGTATAAAAAAAAAATCAACTACTGATAATTTTACATAATTTGATGTCATAATATATATTTTATTAGCAAACCTCTAAATATTACATTCACGATGTTCATCCAACATGCACC
The DNA here is from genome assembly GCA_038442645.1 of Agave tequilana. Lineage (NCBI taxonomy): Eukaryota > Viridiplantae > Streptophyta > Magnoliopsida > Asparagales > Asparagaceae > Agave > Agave tequilana. The sequence goes on along the minus strand of JAVJIF010003241.1, from coordinate 221,468 downwards.
TTTTGCAAGACTATAACAAAAGTACAAAATACAACACACTAATCAACTAATTTTATCATATTGATATTTTTGTTTTTTTAACATTATTACTAATTAAATAAATTACGACACAAAGAAAAATAAAAATTTTAGAAATTTTAATCACAACGGTAAGATTAAAAAAAAAAATCAATGAGTATTCTAAATTAAAAAAAATTTAGCGGTGGTCTAATGGTGACAATGAGAAGGTGGACATGGCTCATGAGCATTGATTCAGTGGAAGCCGTCTAGTTTTGCTCACCGCTTGCGGTGGAAGCCGCCGAGTCCTTGACTCCTTGTTCGAGCGTCCAATATTTTAGAGAGATTTTAGGGATCTGAGAGTGAGCTAGAGAGGAGAGGAGATGAGATTTAGAGATTTAGAGTATACGAATTTGAGTGTGAGTTGAGATTTAAGAGAGAGATAGAGGATGAATTTAGAGATGAGAGAGAGAGAGAGAGAGAGAGAGAGAGAGAGAGAGAGATGGTTTCTCAGAGACCATGGATATTAAGGATGATTTCTCAGAGCTAGAAAGATATAGAAAGATATCAGAGAGAGAGAGAGAGAGAGAGGGCAGCGGGAAGAGGGGGGCAAATTACACGCTCCTTTTTGAGTGGGGCTGGGTGGTCATCTCTCTCTATCAGTGTCATCAATCAAGTCTCAATATCAAAGAAAAATAGAACATGACATTTTAGCTTCGTGGTTGTTTGTTTCTCGGATTTGAGGTTGAAAATCCACTCACGCTGGCCACATCAGTTTCCAATCCCTTCTGTTTGATTGTCTTAAAAAAACAATTATTTCAATAGGGCTCGCAAAAATCTGATGTGATTAGACTGTTGGTTTTCTGGCGCTCGGGCTATGAAAACGCCCAAAAATTTACTGTTCATAGGCTCTATCCGCACCTTTTCAGTGAGAAAGAGAAGAGAGAGAGAGAGAGAGATTGAGAGTTTGCCAGGTTTCAAGAGGCCTTGCTCCGAGTCAAACAGGCCCTTGTTGGAGCAGCTTGAAAGAAAGAGTTGCCAAGCAGATTACAAATTCAAAACATGTATTTCACGAAATTAAAGAAACAATCTTATATTTGATATTATAATCTAAGTCGGAGTCAAGTCTCTTCACCATGCAGTTTAAGTTGGTGCAACATCTGTGCTCAGAAGTATTTTGTTGGCTCTGATATTGAAATCTACCTATTAGTTTCATTAGCCTTTCTTAGGGATGACAAATGGGCCATTTATTTGATAATCACTTCACCAGATTTAACTCTGTTTTGAATGTTTGAGCTAATTTGTAGGTATGTCTCCTACCAGTTTATTGTCTCTTATTAGATGTGCATATGAATTCTTAAGAATTAACAATATTATAGTTCAATCAATCAATTCATTTGATTATCTTTTTCTTTCAGATCATAGTTTACATAATTCGATTATACATAAATATATGTAGTTAACTGTAGTGGTCAAAATTTGGCCACTGTCACAATGATGACACATGCCCAAAACTGTCAAGAGTTTTTCTCTAGATATACACAAGTCATTGAATCCATCCTGGATCCTTCGCCTCTCCTAGCCTTCTGGGAACAACATCCTCCACTCTGAAGACCTCATCACTCTGTAACTGTCTAAAGTTTCTGACTCCATGTTCCCAGCATCAATCTACCGAGATCTCCGCCTGACATTACACAACATCATCCTTTTCACGTGGAAGATGTGAAACGCTCCTATATCAAAGCAAACAGTTACACATGGCAACTATGAATCCGACATGTGATCCCAACCAATCAAGGAGGTGATCATGAGTGTGTCGAAGAATTCAGCACGTGCTGATCGTGCAGTTACTATCTTTTATCAGTTTCGCCTCCACGCCAGCAACCAGGTCAGTATATAAAATCTCACTTCTCTAGGAGAAGGGAGGTCCTTCCCCAACTCTCAGAGTACGCACATACACAGATACACTCACCACTCCAGGCAGTTCTCCTTTGTCAACCTACCAGCACACCCGCAGTTGTCCTCTGCGAGGTCCTTTACCCAACACACCCGTTGTTGTCCTCTGAGTGGTGCTTTCCTCCGACACGCTTGTAGTTGTCCTCTGCGCGACCTTTTCCTACACCACATAAGGAGCTTCCACTATATTATGCTTTCTTCTATTCCACCTACTGATTCTCATGTCTGAGGATTTTAGGCTGGCAACACATCGGTGCTCCTAACCTGAAAGGTGTCTCTTCCTCTGTATGCTCTGACAGGTAACATCATGGGAGCATTCAAATCGCTAGTGGTGGCTCGAATTCACAATGAGCCGATTTTTATCCATCATTTTAATCTTTGTCCAAAATAAAAATATAACAAGAATTGAGCAGAAAAACTTTGCAATTTCTATTATTTTTTAATAAAATTGATGTATTGGACAAAGACAAAAGGGAAAATTGTCTTTTGAGTCTATGTGAAAAAATTCTTGGAGTTTCAAACCATGTGAACTAAGCCTCTTGACCAAGTTTTAAACTGAAAAAATGTCCTTGTCCCTACCCAAAAGTCCATTGTATTTTTTAAATACCCATACTGTCCTGATTAGGTGCCTTATCTGAGTTGATTTGAGCGAGGCACGTGGGCCGACTTGGAGGCTTTATTATATCCACTCTTGTCTAATTTCTGTTCACCTCAAGGTGGGTAATTTTTTTATATTGATAATTTTTTTTAGAGATAATTTTTGCATGCATGCTATAATTTTGTCCACCCTTAATGGATGCTAAATGCACATTGAATTCCTCCCCAAAGATTTGCCATTAACAATTTATTCATAATTAGAAAAGTATTCATAACTTATAAATATTTATTTATTTATTTTTAACTTATATATTATGTACACCTCTAATATTCTGTTTACGTTCTCCAAACTTCTGTCCACCTTCTGAAATATTTTGTCCACCTTGTCAAATATTCTGTCCACCTTTTCTAATTTTTGGCAACTTATTCTAATATTATGTCTACCTACTCTAGAAAAGTTTTTTTTTAATATTATGTTCACTCTGTCCGCCTTCTCAAAATATTTGTCCACCTTCTTAAATATTTTGTCCAACTTGTCAAATATTCTGTCTACTTTCTCTGATTTTTTGTCTACTTATTCGAATATTTTGTCTACATACTCTAGAAATTTATAAAACTATGTAGAAATTGATGAATGTATACAAAAGGACGAAAGATATATAAAAACTAGACATAAGTTGAGTAAGTTAGACAGAAAGGACGAAAAATTGGGCGCCTTTTTCTATTTTATAATAATCTCCCCGTTTTATTTTTATCTCTCTAGAGTCTCTAAATCTCTCTATGATCAAACATATTCTTGTCTACTGTTTATTTGGTCAAGTGAGACAGGTCATAATAAAGTTAGACAGAAATTTATAAAAGAAGACAAAAACTGACAAAAGTAGACAGAAATAGAGAAAGTTTTGACAGAAATTTATAAAAGTAGACAGAAGTTAACGAAGACGGACAGAAAGGAAAAAAGATGAACAAAAATATATAAAAAGTAAACAAAAATTGACTATGAAAGACAGAAAAGGAGAAAAACTGCGCACGATCTCTGTCCCATGCCACCTGGGGTTCTGAAGGTTGTCTTCATTCTCAACAAATTATTGAGAATGTAGATAAAATCATTCTGGCCAAAATACTAGAGTACGTGGATAAAATGTTTTGAAAACGTGGACAAAACATTAAAGAAGTCATATGAAAGAAACTTGACATAATTTTGGATATATAATGTTAAAGAAAGTGGACATAACATTTAAAAAAAAATTAGAATAAGTATACAGAATATTAAATAAAGAGGACAAAATATTGATTAAAGTGGGCAAAATTTATGGAGAAGATGGATAAAAGTTTGGAGAACGCAGATAAAATATTAAAAGTGTACATAAATTATAAGTTAAAAATAAATAAATAAATTTAATATGTTATGAATAGTTTGCTAATTATGAATAAATTGCTAAAGGCAAATCTCTGAGAAAAAAAATTTCAATGCACATTTATTGAAGGTGAACAGAAAAAATTAGAGTAGGGTGGACTGGAATATAGCATTTATGCAAAACAATTATCTTTGTAAAAAAAAAAATTAATACAAAAAAATTTATCCACATTGAGGTGGACAGAAATTAAAAAAGAGTGAAAAAAAAAAAACTTCCAAGCCGCTCCACGCTATTAGCGCGTGACGAGCATTAAATGCTCGTCATGCAGGCCGCTCAAATCAATTCAGACAAGACATCTAATCAAGAATGATATAAGTATTACAAGAATATGGGTGTGGATAAGGGCTTTTTCACTTTAAAACTCGGTTAAGCGGTTTAGTTCACATAATTTAAAACTTTCAGGAATTTTTTCACACGGACATCTTTTCACAGGAACTCGAAGACAATTTTCTCAAGGAAAAAATGGTTTTGATTCAAACCTATTGATAAACTATCATGTTATGATTCTTAAATGGATCTCAAATTTCTTGGTATATTTGGATCCAGGAATGAGTCCTAAGAAGATAATACCAAAAGTAAAAATAGATAACAAAGAAAGCATGAGAGTTCAAGTTTCATATCTCCATTTTTTTTTTTTAAAGAAAATAAAAAAGAGACCGAAGGAAGAAGGCGAGCTACGAATACATACTGCATAAAACACCCAATCCCCTCGTGGGCTGGGCCCACGCATCCGGCACCAACCAGTCATGGTTGACCCACAACCTACTCTCTACGTACACGCAGTTCTGTACGCATACCGTATATAGATGCACGTATCTAAAATAATAATAATAATAATAATAATAATAATAATAATAATAATGGGGCGCAATTTTTGTAATCCATTTCCCACAAAATAGCGTATTCCGGTAGTATTCACAAGTAATAAAAAGACAAAATGAAAAAAAAGGTGAATCAAAATTAAAAGGCCCAAAAAATAAAAAAAAAAAAAAAAAAAAAGAGGCGGAGGCGCACGTTAGCTCCATTGGCGTGGGACGATGACCTGTCAGTTCCCGTTCGCCGACAAACCGCGGAGCACGTCGGCGAACGCTCCGACAATGTACTTGTGCTCGCTCTCCCGGTTCAGCGCAAGATAGCACAGCAGCAGCTCCTGCAGCCTCAGCTGGTGGGCCCCACTCAGCGGCTCCCCCCGCTGTCGCCGCGGCTGCTGGTGGTCCCCACCTGCACCCTCCACCAGCCCCAGGGCCGCCACCATCTCCTCCATGGACCTCTTGAAGTCCCCGTACGGGTCGGGCGACAGCTTCGGCACCGCCCCGAACCCGGCCCTGGCCGGCCCGCCTTCGCCCCCCTCCACGATCGAGTTGGACCGGCCGGTCGACGCCGGCCTGAGCAGCCTCCGCGAGGCGAACACCGTGGAGAGGTCCGGCTCAGAGTCGGACGCCACGTCATCCCCGTCGGCCGTCGTCACGGTACTTGTCAGGGTCTGCGACGTGGAGCCGGATCCGAACCCGGTGAGCGTCTCGGCGTCGGAGGCGGCGGCGGGGTCGTAGAGGGAGTTGAAGTTCTTGAAGACGGAGGCGGAGGAGGAGGGGACATGGAAGGAATTTTGGGATTGTGGAGGGGCAGATGGGGAAGGGCGCTTCAGGCGAACGCAGCAGCGGTGAAGACTCTTGCCCGACATTTTTTTCTTTCCTTTTCTTTTCTTTTTTTTTTTTTTTTGTCTTTCGAGAGTTGGGGATCGAGGTGTTATTTATAAGAGAGCGAGGGGTTCTAATTATTTTTAATTACTTATTTAAATGGATTTATTATTTATGGAATAATTAAATAATTAATTAATTGGGTAATTGATTGGGGTCTTAGGGGGGTTGGATCCGGCATTGAATGGGGCGGGGTGGGCCGGGATGGGCCGGCTGGGCGTTGTCAGTTGAAGGCCCAGTGGGAGCCCATTTGACGAGCGTTGCCCCCGTTTAATCAATCATGGATTTTGTATTGATTGGACGGTTGAGATGTCACCACCTCTCAGCCTCTGAGTTGCACCCTGCGTTTGATGTTTGATTTTCCTCTTGTTCTGGTTGACGTGGGAGGAAAATGTATAACTAAAAAAATAAAGATGAGAAAAAAAAATTAAGATTTGTATAATTTTTATTTGCGATGTTTGATTGTAATGTGAAAGTGGGAAAAGCATATTGTGTTTTTTGTTATTTGATTAGCATTGTGTAAATGAAAATAGAAAAATTGACCATAAAATAATATTAAATTAAATATTAAGTCTGAATTAACGCTTTTGAACTGTAATTGGATTACAAGTGAGATTTACATGACATCAAAATTTATTGTATTAAGTTATAACTTATTCAAGTGAGATTTACATAATCACAAAATTAACTCTAACACTAACACCATGAAAGTGAGAAATTATTAGTGTAAGAGGGATGTGTAAAAGGGAAAAAGGAAAAGGAAAAGGAAAAGGAAAAGAGATTTTCTCATTTCTCATTTTTGAATCAGAACAAACAAGAAAAGTGTGAAATGAATTTTCTCACTTTCTATTTTCCTCTCACTTTCTTGATCCAATCCAAACACGCCCTACATCGAATCTGTGGATCTGATTTATTCATGCTTGGGGCACCCCATTAAAAAAGTTAAGAGTTATCAGTCAATTTCTAATTATGAGAATTAATCTCTGATTTATATAGATAATAAAAAAAATATAAGATTACAAAATAATTTTTCTTATGTTACACACTAATATTTATTACTTTAACATTACTCATTTTTATCGTAGGTTTTGGTTGAAGTAGCTGTTTTACACATGAGTGTGATTTTTCACCCATAGAAGAGAAAAAACTTGAATTTCAAAAATAATTCTTCCTGTTTGCTTCAGAGAGGAAATAAATTTCTTTAATAGAGTCGTGACTTTAACACATGATTTGATTTATATTATTAATATACTTATATCATTTCAACGACAAAAAATAATATTGTAAGTTTAGCGCTTCGATGATAACTTCCTCTTTAAAAGTTTTTATAGGTGCTAATGAGACCTGATCTTATTGCCGAAATAGTGAGAGTGATTTATGAGAAGCCTCAAATTCAAGTCTCAGTTACGATTTATGGTTCAAAAAAAAAAATTTGGTAGAAGAAGCTTAAAAAGTGATGCTAACAGATATTAAAATAAGATAACTAATTAATATAAGGAGAGAGCGAGACAGTGAATGTTGCTAAATAAAAAAGTGACGCTATCTTCATGTTTCTCCTACGTTCCTACATGATCTTATACAAGTGAACAACTTTTTTTCACTCTACTTCTCAAATGATAGACCCATTTGCAAACCAAAAGTGAATTTCTAACTTTGCAAACCAAGTGAATTTCTAACTTTCACACTAATTTCTAACTTTCATGCTATAATAAGAATACTATATTACCTTGTTTGTTTTGAGAAATATTATATGGAGCACATAACTCTCAGATAATACTATTATTGTTCCATCATAAGAAAAATATATTATTATCATAAAGGATATGATTTCATTGTGTTTTGCATGATAGAGAGCATCATAGTTTTTTGTACAAAAGTAAAGGGAAAAAATATTCAAATTAAAGTCATATCACACAAAACTAAGATGTATCATTTTTGCAGATATTAAAAAAAAAAATCAAATATACTGGTGGTAGTCAAAATTAAAACATTTCCCACGCTTAGATCCAAGAGCAAATCTCATGACATATATATTATTTTTTGGTATACGATCATCATAAAATATGAACAACAATATGATGAGACCTGAGGGAAGCAAATACTAGGGCCATGATACTATACATACTTGTCTCCTCCAAAAAGTGAAGAAGCAAAACTATGTAAATTAAAGGTAAAATACACAAAGTTACCATAGACTAATTTTGCAAATAACTACATCTAATTTATCTTGCATATTGTTAAAAATTTACTTTCTGCATATAAGTTTTAAAAAAAACATTCAAGTAAATAATTAGGTAAAGAACTGTTGATGGTTGAGAACAAATTTTTTGGAAGAAACTTTATATTTTTTAAAATATATTATTCAATTAGTTTTTGGTTAATTTTTAATACTTTCAACTTAAATCTTATGTTTATTATTAGCTGTGATATTTTTGGTTCAGAAGAGGTTGATGCCTATGAGATAACTTTTGAAACATAGAGTTATAATCTATAGTTAATCTATTGGAGAACCAATGCAAAATTTATGGTAGTTACACACAATAAAATAAATTCATGGTAGTTCTCTTAAAAAAAAATATGAATTCATAATAGTATTTTGTAATCCACCTTATAAGAAATCAATTATACTATGTGAATAATAGGTATGTGAGTTTCCTGAAAAAATTTCTTGAGGTGACAATAAAGAAAACAACCTTACTTATTTTGATTGAGCTGATCTAGTTGTTTGTTCATACTCTGTTATATGAATGTCCGCAAAAATTATGTGAATATTGTAAAGTTTGACCTTAAGACCAAGTGGATAAAAAATTAACTATTTTTCAAGAACATGACATTCACTGCTCTTAGACCTAAGGGAACTAAAAGTGGGAAACGGAAATTGTCACCCCCAAAGTTGATAAAGACTCCCTTAGATTAAGGCTCCCCAAAATTGAGGTCCTCCTCAAAATTTTTAAAATGACAAAAATGTTATTTTCTTCTTCTCCTTCTTCTCCTCTTCCCTCATCGGCGACCCCATCGCCAGTGACCCTCTCCCCCCTTCGGCCATCCCCCGCCCCCTTCCCCGGCGAACCCCCCTCTCCCCTCAACCCTCTTCCCCATCCCCTCCGGGGAACCACGCTAAAATCTATAACCCAGTTTTCATCACTGTATCCTTTAAACACATCTAAGTCAAACTGCAATTCATAGTATGACTCAGATATCTAGAATGCTCTAATTAAGACTGTCTAATGCTTTTAATTAAGGTTACTAGTAATCGTATCAAGTTTACTTACAGGAAAAGCGATATCAGATCTATTTTTACTGGACACATAGAAAAGAGATCTAATCAAGAGTATCTATGCTGATATATAATTCACCTTCATTCGTTCTATAGCAACTAAAGTCATAGGATGTACTCAAAGCATAATCAAAATTCTTTGACATCTTCTCAATGCATGTGATAAGCTCAAGGTATCCCTTTTAGAAGTTTTAGACATTTTCATTCCAAGAATCTTATCAGCCTCTCCAAAATATTTGATACAAAAATTTCTTGATAGATAACCCTTAACTTTAAGAATTTCCTCAAAATTTGTTCCAATGATCAAAATATCATCCATACAGAGATATAATAGATAAGATTATAAATTAATTATTTATCACCTTAAAGTACACATATTTTCAAATTCATTTATAGCAAAATCATCACCCACATATCTATTGCCATTATTTTAGTGCTTTGTTTCAACCTAGAAAATGATAAACACTGGTTTTAAACATTTTCTTTTTCTTTTTTTGTCCTATAGCTATAAAACTTCTGCTTAATTCATATATATTCCCTCCTTAAGATTTTGATTTAAAAAGTATAGTATTTGATCAACCTGGAGAATGATCATCTTAAAAATAACAACTAAGGTTAGAAAAACCTAATAATAGTGGTGCAAGTAAGTACTATCCTGAAGGAGTCCACCATTTCCCATTGCCACCTCTAGTATCCATCCAGAAAGCAATCATTATTTAACCTCAAAATCAAAGTTCTACTAGATCAACTTGATGATTAATCTAGTTCTAGATGTTGGGAGAGAGGAGATAGAGGAGATGGAGGAGATGGAAGAAGATAGCACAGAGATCGGACGACAAAGGAACAAGGAACGACGCATGGAGGAGGCAAATTGTGCTCCCGGTCGATATCCCGGTCGACCGGCATGCACGGGCGTGCACTGGTTGGAGCGGTCGACCGGCCCCGGTCGACCGACTGAAGTGGCCTCGCTCTCGGGTAGGCGCGGTCGACCGGGCCGGTCGACCATGGCATGGGCCGGTCGACCGACGGACGCGACTGGTGTTTCCTTTTAGGATTCAAATTCCTTTTTTGATTGGGATTGAATCAAATCTGGGTTTCCATAAACTCAGGGACTCTGTGGCTATAAATAGAGGCTAGAGGCCTCATGTATTATATCCCTGAAAAATCCCTGAAAATCCCTCAAGAGTTCCCTCTTGTATTAACTTGTAATTGATTGTTGAATCAATAAGATCTCTCTCTCCCTTGCCCCGAGGACGTAGGCACGTTGGCCGAACCTCGTTAAATTTGTGCGTTGATTGCTTTTCTCTATTGGTGGTTGTTCCTGCTGCGTTGATTGTTTCTCCGGCTGAATCGAGTCTCCGCCAGGTGGGCGGATTCCTCAAAGAGGTGGTTGTTGTTGTGTCTCCTCTGCTTCCGCGATTCGCTGCGCACAACGAGTGGGTGTCGGGGGCACAACAAGTGGTATCAGAGCATCCCAGGTTCGACGTGGGATCATCTGTTGATTCAAGGGCATCTGTTGCTGATTGGCAGAGATCGCGTGTCGATCTCGGATCAGAGTTGGGACTGTTTGTGGGATCGTGTGTCGATCTCAGAACAGTGTGTGAAGATTGCTCGAGGAATCAAGTTGGTGGAGTAGATTGCTTCGGAAACTCTTCGAGGGTTTCGCGTGGAGGTAAAGACCCTGTCTTTATCTAGTTTATTTTATCTAACTTCGTTTGTTTTCACATTAGTTTGAGGAATCAGTTGAGAAGATGGCTGGAGAAAGTACATCGGTGAAATCCATGTATCCACATCCAAGGATTGATGTGGTGAAGTTCAACGGGACGAACAACTTTGGTATGTGGAGGTGTGAGGTTATGGATGCGCTGACGGCATCAAAACTCAAAGACACTCTACGGTTAGAGAAGAAGCGCGCATCAACAACGGATGAAGATTGGGACAAGATGAACTGTTCGGCGTGTGGCTTGATCAGGTCTTGTCGACACAAGACATCAAGTATCAGGTGTTGCATGAGACATCTGCGAGGCAACTGTGGGAGATCCTGAAAAGGAAGTATCTGACGAAGAGCATAGAATCGCGATTGCAGTTGAAGAGTAAGCTCTATGGGTTTCAGATGCAAAGAGGATGCTCCGTCAATGAACACTTGAACCGCTACGCGAAACTTCTTACAGATCTAGTTAATGTGGATGTGGAGACTAGTGAAGATGATAAGGCGGTAATTCTTTTGAACTCTCTTCCTAGGGAAGAGTATGAAGCCTTTACTCTTATTTTTCTCAATGGGAGACAATCCCTTAACTACGATGAGGTGTCTGCTGCACTTGTGAGTTATGAAGCAAGGAGACAGGACCGACTGCCTTCTTCGAGAAGCACAACAGCAGAGGCATTGGAGGTAAGAGGCAGAAGTTCCAATAGGAAGGGAAGAGATGATCGGGGGAGATCAAAGTCCAGATTAGGCTTCAGAAATCTGAAGAAGAATCAGTGTGCCTTGTGCAAAGAACTAGGACACTGGAAAGCTGAATGCCCGAAGGCCAAAGGTAAGAAGGTGGAGTCTAAGACTGAGGCAAATTTTGCAAAGGTGGTCAGTACTCAAGGTAGTACCTCACAGGCAGATGGATCAGACTCGGACTCATCGGTATTCTCTCTCTCTGTTACTACCCCTACTGTTTGTAACTCAGATAATGCTGAGTGGATCTTGGATAGCGGAGCCACCTATCATGTGTGCCCAAACAGGGCCTGTTTTTCTACCTTTGAGAAGCTGGATGGATGTTACACGGTCATGGGGGATGACCATCCGTGTAATATAGAAGGGATGGGTACAGTCCGTATTAAGATGGATGATGGGATAGTATGAGAATTAAAGGAGGTGAGGTATGTACCTCAACTCAAAAGGAATCTTATCTCTGTTGGTGCTTTGGAAGCATTGGGTCTGGTGATATCTGTTCGAGATGGTGTTCTCAAGATGGTCAAAGGCTCGATGGTGGTGATGAAGGGCGTCCGCCGGGACAATCTCTACTACTTGAAGGGTAGTACGGTTATAGGTCAGGTGGAGACTTCTAATTCTTCAGATGATGGTTGCACGGAGGTCTGGCAGGTGCAGGTCGGACATGGAGGTGAAAGGTCTTTGCAAGCTCCTGCAAAGAAGGGATCAATGGAAGGTGCTACTACATGCAACTTGGAGGTGAACACAGCGTTTTGGACAAGAAGAAGGTGAAATTTAGCACCAGTACTCACCGCACAGAAGGTCTTCTTGATTGTGTTCACATAAGCGTTTGGGGACCTGCTAAGACTGCATCGCTTGGAGGTCACAGGTACTTTGTCGCTTTTGTTAATAGTTTATCTAGGCATTGTTGGATATATCTCATGAGACAAAGGAGTGAAGCCCTAGATATGTTGGTGAAGTGGAGAGGAAGAATGGAGAAGCAGATTGGTCGGAAGATCAAGGAGCTACAGATTGGTAATGTTGAAAGAGACATGTACCAATTCCTACGATTTGGCCAGAACACTGGTATTGCTACTCACTTCACAACAGGTATACATGGGGTGGCTAAGGAGGTAAACTGTTCCTTGTTGGAGAAGGTTCGGTGGTTGTTGTCTAATGCAGGATTAGACAAATCATTTTGGGCTGAGGCGATTATGTATGCTAGCCATCTCATGAATAGATCGACTGCGATAGGAGGTAAAGCTCCATTGGAAATTTGGTCTGAAAAAGCTGCTCAAGATCATGGTTTGCTGCGAAAATTTGAAAGTCCGACCTACTTCAGTGCCAAGAATGGTAAGGTGAATCCGCGAGCAAAAAAGTTTGTGTTTTTGGGTGTCAAAAGGAATGGCTACAGGTTGTGGGACCCGAAAACAAGAAGATCGTGGTGAGTAGGCATGTCACATTTGGAGAGACTTCAGTGTTGAAGTCCACCGTCTCTCAGCAGGTGGAGAGGACGGAGACCAAGGAAGTATCGCAGCGGGTGGAGGCTGATGCTACTCCACCATCTCCAGTTGGTTCGGCATTAGAAAAGGCTTCACCGGATGTGACACCGGGTGGAGATCATGTAGCTAGGGTTGATGCTGAACAGGTTAAAGACATTGTTAATGATGTCGAGTTGTTTGCATCCATTGGAACCAAGGTAAAACCACACTTATGGGTAAAGAAGCATGAATCTCAAGCTTGTGATCGCGACAAGCTCAAGTTGAAGGCCGTTGTTCTCCATGATGGTCGTGAGGAGGTTCATATGACTCAGCCAGATAGGTTCGCTGCTGCAGATTCAGGTACAAGTGTTTGAGCTTGATGGAGCTCATTTTAATGAACTACGGTTGGCTTGATCCTTTGGGCAATGTACGTAGGTAGCCGTAAAGGCGCAGCCATTTGGTGATGCAACCCGTATGAAGCTGTTTGGGTTCTCGAGAAGCTGATTGGAACTTCACGTAGAGGTGAAGAGTTGTGGCCGATTGGAGCTTCACATAGAGGTGGAGAGACTTCACGTAGAGGTGAAGTGTTGTGGCCGGTTGGACTTCACGTAGAGGTGAAGAGTTAGACTTGACGTAGAGGTGAGGTGTTGTGATCTCGATGAACAGATTAATCTTCTGGTGAGAAGATGTTGAGCTACATAAGGAGTGGTGTGTATTCAGTTGAAGCCGATGATGGTGTTCGGTGTGCTCTACGCAGACTTGGTTGGACCGTCAGCTGAAGACATGTAGACTAGATAGAGCTAGTCAGTTGGAGAGTCAGTGTTGGCTCATGATGAGTTCTTCATGAGGTCGTGAAGCTGCGGAGTAGGAGCCACGCTCGGTGATCGGCATGTATAGAAGTTCTCCTAAGGTGAAGCATAGGGAAGGCATGTGTGGTGCATTCCAGTGAATAGCTGAGCTACAGATTCCAAGCTGAGATCATGTGTCGATTTCGCCGAGATCGTGTGTTGATTTCGTCCGGTGCGCGCAAGTTGAGAGCGTGTGTCGATTTCGCCGAGATCGTGTGTCGATTTTGCCAGGTGATAGACTGGGGTACGTTGGAGATCGTCTCAGATTTTGAAAAATCTTCACCGAGGTGGAGAATTGTTGGGAGAGAGGAGATAGAGGAGATGGAGGAGATGGAAGAAGATAACACAGAGATCGAACGACAAAGGAATAAGAAACGGCGCATGGAGGAGGCAAATTGTGCTCCCGGTCGATGTCCCGGTCGACCGGTGGAGGAGTCCGGTCGACCGGCCCGGTCGACCGGCGTGCATGGGCGTGCACTGGTTGGAGCGGTCGACCGGCCCCGGTCGACCGACTGAAGTGGCCTCGCTCTCGGGTAGGCGCGGTCGACCGGGCCGGTCGACCGTGGCATGGGTCGGTCGACCGGCCGGTCGACCGACGGACGCAGCTGGTGTTTTCTTTTAGGATTCGAATTCCTTTTCTGATTGGGATTGAATCAAATCTGGGTTTCCATAAACTCAGGGACTCTGTGGTTATAAATAGAGGCTAGAGGCCTCATATATTGTATCCCTGAAAAATTCCTGAAAATCCCTCAAGAGTTCCCTCTTGTATTAACTTGTAATTGATTGTTGAATCAATAAGATCTCTCTCTCCCTTGCCCCGAGGACGTAGGCACGTTGGCCGAACCTCGTTAAATTTGTGCGTTAATTGCTTTTCTCTATTGGTGGTTGTTTCTGCTGCGTTGATTGTTTCTCCGCCTGAATCGAGTCTCGCCAGGTGGGCGGATTCCTCAAAGAGGTGGTTGTTGTTGTGTCTCCTCTGCTTCCGCGATCCGCTGCGCACAACGAGTGGGTGTCGGGGGCACAACACTAGAATCCTACGATGCCAAAGCCTTTGACACCAATGGTTGTTTTTTCTCTTGACACCATTACAGTGTTAGGTAAATAATCAGATGCACAACTCAATATCTAATAAGCATGAACGTCATCTACTGTTAATGTTTGATCTTGTAAGCAAACTATTCTTGCAAACATTGGGATAGCCTGGCGATACACAATTGCCTTTCTTGTTTCATGTAATCTTCATGAATTTTGATCTTTACAGTTTGAAGTGCTCTGTGAAAGAAAGACATCAAAACATATTTGTCAGATATATGCCTACCGAATCAGCTAAAACTTTCGCATCAGAGTTAGATCTGATAATGAAATAACATGCCCATTTGACACCCCTACGAAAGGCTAAGAACTGGCTGGTATATTTCAATCTCAGAGTAAATAGAATATGCAGAAACCAATTTAAAGATCGATACAACACGCTGAAACAGAAGCATGTGAGTGGTTGCTAACATTATTGAATGCTAGGGTTTTTACCATACCCTTTTCCGTTGCCCAACCCTAGTACCCATCGAAGAAAGAAATCACTGTTCAATCACATAATCAAAAGTTGACATAGATCAACATGATGATTACCGTAGTTCCAGGATCCATGAGCCAAAGTCTCTGATATCAATGTTGGTTTTTTCTTGACACGAGTAGGGTGTTCAGTAAATAATCAAACACACAATTCAAGATGTAATAAGTATGTTCTAGTTGTTTAACCCTTACACATGATCTTATAAATAAACGATTAATGAGCAGGGTGTTAGATCTAAATTTTATTCCATATAAGATCTCATACATGCATATATTTTTATCATGATCAAAGGGAAGGAGGGTTTTAGGCATACGTGATTCCATGGACGCAAGAGTTAAGGGAGAGAATTCTTCTCTCCAGCTACTTAGTTTTCTTGTTGATTCTTAGAGGAGATGAGAGGCCTTCAAGAGAAAAATTAGTTTAGTAGAGAGAGAACCCTAACCAAGATATATACAGTATCAAGGAATCCTAATTCAATTCATCATAGATTTAGGCCCTTGATTGATAATACGAGTTCCACACATATAGATGAGTCCCACATTTTAATTTAATTTTAATTTAAATACACTTATGGCTAAGTGTCATTGAAAACTTGTCTAGACCCAAATCAATTCTTTATTGGGTCAAACAACATAGGTTAAAGTAGGCGGGTGTAAATATCCAATTGACTTGATTAGGCCCAAATTAAATTAGTCTTAAAAACATAATAAGTCTAACAATCTCCCTCTTGGGCCAAGCAAGTCATACTGAATAGATATTATACATAATTTCATAACGTCAAAATTTTAACCGCCAACAAATCACGTTTCAAAACAATCTGATTTATTAAGTGTCCTGCCACCGAACATGGCAATCATTACCTTCTGTTTAATCGAGATAGGACCTTCCACATCACAAGTGTCAGAACTCTTAACGACATTAATCAAATATAGACGTGTGACTAGAAATGTCTTCTGATTAAATAAGGTACAATTTTAACTGGTTTCCACTTTATGACTCCAACGAGTCCAACTGTTAACAAACTCTAATACGCAAATTAAAATTAAAAAAATTTAAAGAAAGTAATTATCACTTTATTATCGAAATAAACAAATATACATAAAATATACTTAGAAATAATGCCTGTTACATAAAAATTATCCACTCCCACTAAAGTAGGATATCAATAGGACTAGCCAACCCCATATGAGTAACATGCTCCAAGAACACTTTAGGCGACAACCCTTTAGTGAGTGGATCTGCAATGTTAAGACTAGTACTACTGTCAACGTATACAATGTTATTACGAACTCTATCTTTAATGACAAGAAACTTGATATCGATGTGTCTCGACCTTGCTGAACTCTTATCACTTTTGCAGTAGAACTCTGCAACTCTATTGTCACAGTATAGCTGTAATGGCCTTTCAACTAAATCCACTAACTGAAGCCCGGAAACAAAATTCCTGAGCTATATAGCTTGATTCATAACAAGCAATGAACTCTACTTCTATCGTAGATGAAGCAACAAGTGTCTGCTTGACGCTTTTCCAAGAAACTGCTCCTCTGCTATCAGGAAGACATAACCTAAAGTGGATTTCCTACTGTCGATACAACCAGCAAAATCTGAATGTGTATATCCAATCAGCTGCAACTGATCAGATTTCCTGTAGGTAAGCATATAATCCTTTGTCCTATGTAGATATCGCATTATCTTCTTAGCAGCCTTCCAGTGATCAATCTCAGGATTGCACAGATATCTGCCAAGTTTTTCAATAGCATATGCTATGTCTAGAGGGTACAAACTTGAGCGTAAATCAGACTTCTAACTGTTGATTCATATGAAATGTCTTTCATTTACTCTTTCTGTAGATCGTTCTTGGGACATTGGAGTAGACTCAACTTATCTCCTTTAGTGACAGACATATCACCTGAAGAGCAATTTTTCATGCCATATCTATCTAGCACCTTATCGATATAGGCCTTTTGTGATAAACCTAATATTTCACTTGTTCTATCACGTTGAATCTAGATGCCTATCATAAAAGAAGCGTATTCAAGATCTTTTATCTCAAAATTCTTTGAGAGAAAACTCTTGGTCTCAAGTAGAAAATTTATATCGTTACTTGCTAATATAATACTATCCTCATATTGAAATCACCTAGAGGGGGTGAATAGGTGACTAGCTAATCTAATGCTTAATTAATGCGAAATTAAAACTATTTATGCAAACTAAAAATTCTTAAGTTAAAGACACAAGGTATAACACAAGAGTGTAACCGGATTCCCCGTGAAGGGCTCTGGACTAACTCCTCAAGATTCCTCTAGATAAGAGTTGAGGTGCCGCTATGGCTCTCTTAGTTGAATACGAGTGTGAGCAAACAATCCCCAAACATATATCAATTTAAGCACAAATATATATCAAGCATATAAAGATGAAAGCAATATAAGCATGCAAGATATAAAGACAAGTGAGAGATAGAGTGAGCAATCGCAAACATGAGAGAATTGTTTCGAGGTTCGAGCACACTTGCTCTACGTCCCCGCCTTCAACACTATGAAGGATTTTCACTAAAAACTGATCCCACCGGATCACTCGGTGCTGCAACACTTACAAGCGAGTTCACACTAGAACTCTTTTAGACTCTCAGTCCCTCTCTTGTTCCCGCAAGAACAACACACCGCAAGCACACTTGCTTGCCAAGGTCACACCTCTACAACGAGCTCTCACTAGAACTCGAAACACCGCGAACCCGCAAGTCCGCCTCCTCAAATACAAGATGAAACACTTGGTGATCTAAACACTTTGATCACCTAAAATCCTCTCATAACAAAGATCCCTATAGGATGATATAGCAATGGATAGCTCAAGTGTTTGTGAGAAAATAAGGATTGAAGTTATGGTGGAAAACATAAGAATTCACTTTTGAAAACCCTTGATAAACTCTCCTTTTGAATGAAAGTATTTGGCTCTAAAACAAGTGGAGATAAACATTTAATAGAGTTGAAAAAACTAGCTCAAAAATCCGCTTTAAATCTTGTGTAAAACAGTCCATGAGAACCCCTTTATATAGGCATCAAGAAACCAGCCGTTAGGGGTCCAGATCAGCAGTCTGCACTGCTGTCGGTCGACAGCCCAATCAACCGGCCGGTCAACCGTGGCCTGGATACAGAGAGCAGAGCACTCTGTCGGTCGACCGGGGCCATTTCCAGAGAGCAGAACTCTCTGGCGGTCGACCAGGTCGGTCGATCGGCCCTCCTAGCCAAACAAGGCGTGCACGTTTTGTGCACGTCGGTCGATTGCCAAACAAGGCGAGCACGTTTTGTGCACGTCAGTCGACCACCCGGTCGACCAACCTCTGGCTCGGTCGACTATGCGCTCGACCGGCTGAAGGCCAGAAAACTGTTTTTGGGGATAAAAACTTGACTTTTTTCTTTAATAAAATCCCATAAATCAACAAAAAATCTACAAAAATAAGTCAGTAATATACTTTGATAAAAAAATATGTTTGAGTAAAAATCAAAACATGTTACAAACATTTTGAACTATTTTTGCAACTTGAAATTTTTGGCTTAAGACAAAAACTGTATTTTTTTCAAATTGATTTTTCCAAAACTTTTCCAATTACAAAAATAAGATATTTTAAACACTTTTAAATCTTAGTGTGTATGAATATGATCCACTACACATATATTATGAAATATCTATGTTTTTGACATTAAGCTCTAAAATAGTTTTGATTAAAACACATGTATATATGAAACTCCAAAAATTAAAACGGTATTTCTCCAAAATGAAAACACATAAATTTTGTGTATGATTGTATATGATACTTGAGCAATCCACCACCTATTTTATCCTTTACATTTTATCTAAAAATAAAATCTTAACAAAATAAACCTACACACAAGTCTTCTCTTGATGTCTTCACTTGAAAATCTTTTTCTCCTTCTTGACTTGGTCCAAACTTTGATCCAAAGAGCTAGACTCCTCTTGAGTACTTAATGTAATCTTGATGCACAAGCTCTTGAATCAACACGTGCTAGCTCCAAAACCTAACTTTAAATCCTTTGTTGAAGCTACACACCTACTAAGATCTTGATCACATATCTGAGACTAATTAAACACAAGATCGTTAATACTATAACTATATGAGTTAATCATCATCAAAACTAGAGTGATGGGCCTTTGGGCCAACAATCTCCCCTTTTTGATGATGACAAAACTCATGGAATTTTATATGCATGGATTAAAGTTAAGCTTCATAGAAGCTCCCCCTTAACTCATGCATAACAATAAACAATAAGATATTGCAATGAAGAGTATAAAACTAAACAAATATATATCATAAACAAGGTGAGAGAAACATACATAAATCAAAAGTTCTTTTTCCCAAAAACCTTCTCCCCCCTTTTGTTTAAACTTTCAAAATCATTCTCCCTCATATAGTAAAATCATAAGATGCATAAACTCAATATATGCAAACATTCAAATATGCATATATAAACTCAAAATCTTTCTTCTCCTTTTGTCAATCATCAACAAAGGGGTAAAAATCAAATCAACAATAAAAAATATACGATATACATTCATGAAGGGGAAGACGCTAAGTTAGCTTCCCTGCATACATGCATTACATGAAGAAGGGATGACAAGCCCTAACTCACATAACGCATAATATACAATGCATAAGTGGAGATGTGAAGCTCCCCCTACACATGTGTATCACATAAAGAAGAGATGTCAACCTCCTTAATATAAGATACACTCAACATGAATCTATATGGAGAAGAGATGTTAAGCTCCCCTTGCTAGGCTTGCTAGGCAATACATATCAAAACATTTTTAACTCAAATTTTTGATAATTACTTAAACAAATTTTGAAATCTCTTAAATCAAATTTTGAGATATCATTTGAATAACATTTTACCAATTGTAAATAAACATATAAATTTTGAATTTTTTTAAAAATAATAAATCAATTTGAGATATCACAAGATTTTTATTACCATATGAAATAGGAAACCAATTGAAATTAAAATACTTGTACATTTTGATACCAATGAAAGAAAATATTTTATAGTTCGATACCAATTGAAATACATGGTAAATTTTGATACCAAAAAGGTAAAACAAATGATACCAAATGAAATTTAAACCCAATTGAAAATTGAAACATATTGATACCAATTGAAGTATATTGTAAATTTTGATATAAAAAAATACCAATTGAAAATAATGCATAAGCTTCTAAAAATACCAATTGAGATACCAATTGACAATAAGATTTAATTCAAGCTTAGCATAAATATAATTTGTGCTTTAAACATGTAAATATTTGTAAATCAAGCACACTCAAATCATATATATGTATGAAAAGAAAATACCAATAGAAATTGATATTATTTGAAATTTAAAGCATACATATATAGAAACAAATTATGAGTATACAAAAAAATGTCAATTGTGATACCAATTAAAACTATGATGTGAATTCAGTGCATAACTCATAAAAATCTACCCTTTTCATGCACATGATAAAAGATTTTTAATTTTGGCATACAAGGCATGATCACCCATTCATCCGCCCTTAAAGGGTTGATAGGGGTTTTCAAAAACAAGAGTTTGAGAATATTTTTATTGTGAAAACACTATCAAATGAAGAATAAATAACTAGTTAAAGTAATTTTTAAAAAACTAATTAAAGATTCTTCAAACATAAAAACGAAACATATGTATCTTATGAAACGTACCAAATACACAAGAGTTGACACTCGAAATCGATAAGGCTCATAAAAGCGTTCATGAAACAAAGTAATGAATAAATAAAGAAATAATGTGAGTATACAAGAACCATGTAATTAGTATTTTTATGAAAATAGTCAATGAAGCTCAAAAGAAACATGAATATTATTTTATCAAACCAATATGAAAATCATGAAAATTTTATTTTTCATTTAAAAACAACCTTCAAGGTATATGTATGATTTATCCAAGGCTAACAATATACATATATATCCTGAACTAAATTGAATAATGTAATTTGCATGAAAGTAAGTGACTCAAGGGCATACATGTATATTTATTAGTTTTGAACAAAAGATTACATATACATGAAGCAAAAATATGAAAATAGGTAAATCAAGTGTACATGAGTGAATCATCAAAACTAGGCTATACAAGTGCATGTAGTGAGTACAAATGAGCAATGAAGTGCAAACATATATGATTCAAATTATTACTCACTACTTGTACAAGTATATACACAAGATTTGACAAAAACTACATCTAAACTACTATTTACCACATCAAGTACAAAACATGATTATTTTAACAAATACTAACACATGCTAAAAATTCATCAATTATAAAAAGCATGTAAATAAAATTGAAGTTTAGAGATAGTTACCAAACCAAAGAACTATACTCTAAGTCTCCAAAACATGTTGGTTCTTCCACCAAACCTTCCTTGATAGTGGTGCATCAACATGTGTGTCCATCTAGTCCATGTGCATCCACCACCAAGGCACCAAACCTCTCACGTCTGTGAGAGCCCACACCTACATCAAACACACAAGTGGGCATTTTGGTACCCATTTTCTTTTGGGTCCATGGGGGTTAGTCTTATTAGGAACCCAAACATTCTTATCAGCAAAATTTAAAATTTTTTTATCATAACAAAATTTGCTAAATGGCCTTTGCGGGCCGCAATGTGTACACTTGTACACTCTAGTATGCATATTTGTATGAGTGTGATCATGACGTGCAAAGTGTGCATATGCATGTTGTGGGTGATGTGCATGTTCATGAGGAGCTTGTTTCCTTTGAAATAAGGTTTTCAATCTAGAATGGTTAAATGCACATTTGCTCAAAGTTGAGCTCAAACAATCTATTTTATTTTTCAAAAATTTAACTTCATTTTTAGTAGTAGCATGAAAAGCATGGTCAACAATCTTATTCTTTTTAGAAACATTTTCTTTTTCTTTTGAAATAATTTTTCTTTTCACAGAGGTATTTTCTTGCAAAGCAATCTCCTTTTGTTTTTCTACCAAAATAATTTTATCTTTCAAAGAAGTATTTCCTTCACAGAGATCATTTAGCTAAGAGGACAAGGAAATATTCTCATTTTTTAAAAATTCATTTTCTTTAAAATGCATTCTAATTTATTTTGAAATTAATCCTTTTATTTTAACAAGCATTCAAATTTATTTTTTATTTTCTTATTATCCTTTTTAAGCATGTCATATTTTTCTTAAAGTTGTTGACAAAATGAAGCAAGTTCATTATAAGACATATCAACATCCTCTTCTAGCTCGGATTCGGTATTTACCTCAAGGGGGTTATTCCCTTGGACCATGTAGCATACGTTGGAAGCTTCATTTCCAACATCGGAGTCGCTCTCCGCATAGTATTGCTCTTGTTCGTCAAGGGAGACTATGGTGTTCCAAACTACAAAAGTCGAATTAAGATTAGAAACCCTAGATAAATATTCATCATTTAGGGTACTCTTTAATATATGGATGGATTTTGTATTAGCCTCAAGATACTTGCTATTTGAACAATATGAAAATTTAATAGTAGCAAGATAAACATGAATGCCTAGGCCTTTGAGGTACATAGACATCTTAACTTTCCAAGTTTGGATGTTAAGAATGTCAAAAGTGGAAGGTGACATGAAATTCATGTGTGTGTAAATAAATATTGTGATTAGAAATAAATGAGAATCTTTAACTCAAGGTTGTTAGACCCAAATCAAGAGCACTTGGCTCTGATACAATTGAAATCACCTAGAGGGGGGTGAATAGGTGACTAGCTAATATAATGGTTAATTAATACAGAATTAAAACTATTTATGCAAACTAAAAATTCTTAAGTTAAACACACAAGGTATAACACAAGAGTATAGCCGGATTCCCCGTGAAGGGCTCTGGACTAACTCCTCAAGATTTCTCTAGATAAAAGTTGAGGTGCCGCTATGGCTCTCTTGGTTGATTACGAGTGTGAGCAAACAATCCCCAAGCATATATCAACTTAAGCACAAATATATATCAAGCATATAAAGATGAAAGCATATAAGCATGCAAGATATAAAGATAAGTGATAGATCGATAGAGAGAAATCGCAAACACGGAAGAATTGTTTCGAGGTTCAAGCATACTTTCTCTACGTCCCCGCCTTCAACACTATGAAGGATTTTCACTAAAAACTAATCCTACAGGATCACTCGATGCCGCAACACTTACAAGTGAGTTCACACTAGAACTCTTTTAGACTCTCTAGTCTCTCTCCCTTGTTCCCGCAAGAACAATACACCGCAAGCAAACTAGCTTGCCGAGGCCGCACCTCTACAACGAGCTCTCACTAGAACTTGAAACACCATGAACCCGCAAGTTCGCCTCCTCAAATACAAGATGAAACACTTAGTGATCTAAACACTTTGATCACCTAAAATCATCTCACAACAAAGATCCCTATAGGATGATATAGCAGTGGATAGCTCAAGTGTTTGTGAGAAAACAAGGATTGAAGTTGTGGTGAAAAACACAAGAAATCACTTTTGAAAACTCTTGATAAACTCTCCTTTTGAATGGAAGTATTTGGCTCTAAAACAAGTGGAGATAAACACTTAATAGAGTAGGAAAAACTAGCTCAAAAATCCTCTTAAAATCTTATGTAAAACAGTCCATGGGAACCCCTTTATATAGGCATCAAGAAACTAGCCGTTGGGGGTTCAGATCAGCAGTCTGCACTGCTGTCGGTCGACTGCCCAACGGTCAGATTTCTGACCGTTGGGCCAGCGGTCGACCGGCCGGTCGATCGTGGCCTGGATACAGAGAGCAGAGCTCTTTGCCAGTCGACCGCCTGGTCGACCGGGGCCATTTCCAGAGAGCAGAACTCTCTGGCGGTCGACCGGGTCGGTCGATCGGCCCTCTAGCCAAACAAGGAGTGCACGTTTTGTACACGTCGGTAGACCGCCCGGTCGACCGACCTCTGGCTCGGTCGATCGTGCGGTCGACCAGCTGAAGGCCAGAAAACTGTTTTTGGGGATTTAAAAACTTGGCTTTTTAGCTTTAATAAAATCCATAAATTAATAAAAAATCTACAAAAATAAGTTCAGTAATGTACTTTGATAAACAAACATATTTGAGTAAAATCAAAACATATTACAAATATTTTGAACTATTTTTGTAGCTTGAAATTTTTGGCTAAAAGAAAAACTATATTTTTCCAAATTGATTTTTTCAAAACTTCTCCAATTACAAAAATAAGATATTTTAAACAATTTTAAAGCTTAGTGTGTATGGATATGATCCACTACACATATATTATGAAATATCTATGTTTTTGACATTAAGCTCTAAAATAGTTTTGGTCAAAAAAAATGTATACATGAAACTCCAAAAATCAAAATGGTATTTTTTTCAAAATGAAAACACATATAAATTTTATGTGTGAGTGTATATGATACTTGAGAAATCTACCAACTATTCTATCCTTTACATTTTATATAAAAATAAAATCTTAAAAAAACAAACCTAGACACAAGTCTTCTCTTGAAGGTCTTCACTTGAAAATCTTCTTCTCCTTCTTGACTTGGTCCAAACTTTGATTCAAAGAGCTAGACTCTTCTTGAGTACTTGATGTGGTCTTGATGCACAAGCTCTTGAATCAACACGTGCTAACTTCAAAACTTGACTTTAAATTCTTTGTTGAAGCTACACACCTACTATGATCTTGATCACACATCCGAGACTAATTAAACACAAGATCATTAGTACTATAACTACATGAGTTAATCATCATCAAAACTAGAGTGATGGGCCTTTGGGCCAACACATATAGCATAAGAAATATAAATCTACTCCTTTTAAATTGTGGTAAATACATTGATCAACTATACTTTCCTAAAAGCCAAAATCAAATATCACTTGATCAAATTTCAAATACTATTGACAGGATGCTTCCTTTAAATCATAAATGGATTTCTTTAATTTACAAACCAAATGTTGTAAACCTTTAACTTCAAAACAATCTGGTTGTACCATATAGATTTCTTCCTCAATGTCATCATTAAGAAAGGCTGCCTTAACATCTATTTGGTGTAACTTCAGGTCAAAGTGAGCCACCAGTGCCATGATAATCCTAAAAGAATCCTTCATGAAAATCGGGGAGAAAGTCTCCTTATAGTCAATGCTCTCTCTCTTTGAGAGAATCCCTTTGCGATAAGATGTGCCTTATACCTTTCGACATTGCCTTTTGAATCCCGCTTGGTTTTGAACACCCATTTATAGCCGATTGGTTTCTTACCTTTAGGCAACTCTATTAAATCCCAAACATCATTATCCTTCTGGATTTTAACTCATCATTCATGATATTTAACCATTTAGTGGAGTGAACACTGAGTTTGACCTCATCCAAGGATATGGGTATTGGCCCAAAGGCCCATCACTCTAATTTTGATGCTGATTAACTCATGTAGTTATAGTACTAATATTTTGTGTTTAATTAGTCTCAGATATGTGATCAAGATCTTAGTAGGTGTTTAGCATCAACAAAGGATTTAAAGTTAAGTTTTAGAGCTAGCACCGTGTTGATTCAAGAGCTTGTGCATCAAGACCACATCAAGTACTGAAGAGGAGTCTAGCTCATTGGATCACGGTTTGGACCAAGTCAAGAAGAAGAAGAAGACCTTCAAGAGAAGACTTGTGTCTAGGTTAGTTTTTAGTAAGATTTTGTTTTTAGATAAAATGTAAAGGATAGATTAGTTGGTGGATTGCTCAAGTTCATATACACTCACACACAAGATTTATATGTATTTTCATAAAAGAGTTTTTGTTTTAAAAAATATCGTTTTGATTTTTTAAACTTCAAAGTATACATGTGTTTTACCAAAACTTTATTTAGAGCTTAATGTCAAAAACATAGATATTTCATCATATATGTGTAGTGAATTATATCCATACACACTAAGCTTCAAAAGTGTTTAGAATATCTTGTTTTTATATTTGGAGGAGTTTTGAAAAAATCGGTTTTCAATTTGGAAAAATCATTTTGGAAAAATACAAATTTTTGTTTAAGGCAAAACTTTCATATTACAAAAATAGTTCAAAATATTTGTAACATGTTTTGATTTTTACTCAAACATGTTTGTATATCAAAGTATATTACTGAACTTATGTTTGTAGATTTTTAGAGAATTTATGGGATTTTATTGGAAGGTAAAAGACAAGTTTTTAAATCCCTAATATACTGTTTCTGGCCTTCTGCCGGTCGACTGCACGGTCGCCCGAGCCAGAGGTCGGTCGACGGACGTGCACAAAACGTGCACGGCTTGTTTGGTTGGATGGCTGGTCGACCGACCCGGTCGACCGCAAGAGAGTTCTGCTCTCTGAAAATGGCCCCGGTCGACCGGCAGAGAGCTCTGCTCTCTATATCCAGGCCACGGTCGACCGGCCGCTCGACCCGTGGCACAACGGTCAGAAATCTGACCGTTGGCGGTCGACCGGCCGGTTTGACCGACAGCAGTCTGAATGCTGACTAGGCCTCCAACGACCATATTTTTGAGCCTATTTATATGGGTTCCCTTGGACTATTTTCTACAAGATTTGTAGTAGATTTTCAAGCTAGTATTTCATACATCTTTTAATGTTTATATCCACTTGTTTAAGAGCCTATAATTCCATATCAAAAGAAGAGTTTATCAAGAGTGTTTTCAAAGAGTTTTCTTGAGTTTTTCACCACAATTCATTCCTTGCTTTTCTCACACATACTTTAGCTTTCCATTGATAAATCCATCCTATAGGAGAGCTGTTGTGAGAGTTATTTTAGGTGATCAAAGTGTTTAGATCACCAAAGTGTTCTACTTTGTATTTGAGGAGGCGGACTTGCGGGTTCGCGGTGTTTCGAGTTCTTATGGGAGCTCGGTGTAGAGGTGTGGCCTTGGCAAGCTTGCGTGCTTGCGTGTGTTTGTTCTTGCGGGAATAAGTGAGGGGACTAGTGAGTCCAAGAGTTCTAGTATAAACTCCTTGTAGGTATTGCGACACCAAGTGATTCAGTGGGATCAATTTATAGTGAAAATCCTTCATAGTGTTGAAGGCGAGGACGTAGAGCAAGGGTGCTTGAACCTCGAAACAAATCTCCCGTGTTTGCGATTGCTCTCTATCTCTCACTTGGTTTATATCTTGCTTGCTTATATTGCTTATATCTTTACTTGCTTGATATACTTATGCCTATATTGATACATGCTTGGGGATTGTTTGCTCAAACTTGTATTCAATCAAGAGAGCCATAGCGGCACCTCAACTCTTATCTAGAGGAATCTTGAGGAGTTAGTTCAGAGCCCTTCACGGGAAATCCGGCTATACTCTTGTGTTATACCTGTGTGTTTAACTTGAGAATTTTTAATTTGCATAAATAGTTTTAATTCCGCATTAATTCACCATTAGATTAGCTAGTCACCTATTCACCGCCCTCTAGATGAGTACAATTGGTATCAGAGCTTGGTGCTCTTGATTTTGGTCTCACCGCCTTGAGTTAAAGATCCTCTTTTATAGCTAATCACAATATTTGTACACACACACACCACACATGGATTTCATGTCACCTCTCACTTTTGACATTTTTAACATCCAAACTTGGAAAGTTAAGATGCCCTTGTACCTCAAAGGCCTAGGTATTCATGTTTATCTTGTTGGCCCAAAAGGTTACACTCTCCATTTGTTTAAAGTTTTGATGATAACAAAACACATAAAAGCTATATGGTACTAATTAGTTTGTTTAAGATGAGTTTCAGGTTAGTACCTTTTATGAAGGCCATTGCTTAGCTATTGCAAGGTTTTCTAGGTTCATGGAGCAAATAAGGCAAATGACACAAGAGGAAATGTCCATAGAAGAGAAGGCTCTAGCATGACATTGCATGGCTCAAGACTTCATTATGGCTCAGAGACTTCATTAGATTTATTTTTAGTTTTATAGTTTTGTTAAAGAATAGTGAATAGGTTTGAAGCTCATAACTCCTACACACAAGTTTTTGCGCACATGTCTTTTCTAAAATTTCTCCTATATATATATATATATATATTTATACACAAATATTTTTAAATATAGGCTATTACTTATAAACTCAATTTTGCGTATTATACATAGTTCTGATCAAAACTATTTTGTAAACCATCAAAATCTCCTCAAAATCCTTTTCAATTTCAGTTTTTGACCTGAGGCGGTCGACCGACTCTATGTCAGGTCAGATCGGTCAACCGACTCGGTCGACCGGGATTCTGACCGTTGGGTGCGTGCATGTGTGCACGTTTCCCGGTGGACCGGCGGTCGACCGAAACCCATTTCAGGTCGACCGACCTTCAGCCGACTGAAAGTCAGTGACTCTCTGTTTGTTGCGGTCGACCGTTGGCCACAACGACTCTATTTTTTGAAACCCGGTCGACTGGCCGGTCGACCGAGGCTGTGTTTCAGCCTTAACGACTATTTTTTAAAACACGTTTTAAATTGTCCTTTTTGTCTCTAAACGAGTTTAGGGGCTGATTTTTGGGTCAAATACTTCCTAATTACCTATTGTATTAGTTTACCCTTTAATCCCTAGCTCTATCCTATAAATAGGGGTGATTAGGGTTGTGGGATTAACAACAATCATTTGCAAAAATATTCAAAGTTTAAAGGCTTTTAAAAGAGTTTTGTTCTTAGTTTTTGTGCTGAAAAATCTCTCTCATTTCTGAAGTTTTTGTTTCAAAGCTCTCTCAAAATTCATTTCTTTTTCCACTTACCACACTAGAGCTTCAATCCTACTCATTGTTCTATAGGGCGTTTGAAAGGGAAAAGGATTTTTCAAAAGAGAGCTTGTGGTCTTTGATCATCAAGAGAATACTTGTACTTGAGATTGTGGAGTTGGGTACTCCGGTGTGATTGTAATTCTTTGTGAAGTTATAGTGGTTAGAAATCCTTTTGGGTGAAGGCGGCGACGTAGAGCTGGGTGCTCGAACCTCGAAACAAATCTCAGTGTTTGCGATTGGTTTACTTGCTTCATTTACTTGCTTTATATTCATTACTTCATTTACTTTCTCTACATATTCATTGCAACATTGTACTTGCTCTACATATTCATTGCTATATACACTTGTTTCATATTCATATTGTCGATCAAATACTCATACAACAAGATTGCAATATGCACCTCCAACTCTTATCTAGAGGAATCACGAGGAAGAAGTTCAGAGCCCTTCACGGGGTATTCGGCTTCTAGTCTTGTTTTGGGTGATCATTGCATCACAATTTTTAATTTGTGCATTGATTAGCATTATCACCTATTCACCCCCCTCTAGGTGATTTCAATTGGTATCAGAGATAGGACTCTAGTTTTTGCTTCACATCCTTAGAGAGATCCTAAAATTTGCTAAATACTATTTGCATTCTTTCATTCATTCACTAGTAAAATGGCCGACAACATTAAGACTCCTCCTAAATTTGATGGACTCAATTTTCCCATTTGGAAGGTTAGGATGACTATCTTTCTACAATCCCTAGGTAGTTTAGTTGCTAAATCCTTGACCAAACCCTATAGTAGACCCGATAGTGAGGAGAGCACTTGGTCCAACTTTACCTATAAAGAATATGAGGCTAATTCTAAGGCTCAAATTCCCTTCTCACCGCCTTGAATGAGGATGATCTTACACGAGTTATACATTGCCAATCCACCTATGAGATTTGGCAACACTTATTGGTCACACACGAGGGACATCACAAGTAAAGAGAGCTAAAATAGAT
Organism: Agave tequilana; assembly: GCA_038442645.1. Lineage (NCBI taxonomy): Eukaryota > Viridiplantae > Streptophyta > Magnoliopsida > Asparagales > Asparagaceae > Agave > Agave tequilana. The sequence continues at coordinate 191,454 of JAVJIF010003241.1, read as the reverse complement.
CTCTTGAGGTCCCAATATGAAAGTTTCAAAATGCTTGAAGATGAGTCTATTGATTCTATGATTACCAAGTTTACTAAGATTACCAATGCTCTTTCTTCTCTAGGTGATGATATAAGTAACGATCAAAAGGTGCGCAAAGTGATTCGAGCTCTTCCTTCATCATGGGAGATCAAGGTTACCACCTAAAGGAGTTGAATGATAAAGATGAAATGAATCTCATAAGTCTATTGGAAACTTTAAGACTCATGAGATGGAAAAGAAGGCAAGAGAAGAAGCGGTACCTCAAAAGAAAAAATCCATAGCTTTCAGTCTTCCTCTACCATTGATGACGATGATAAAGATGAAGAAGAGGATGAGGAGCTATCTCTCCTAGAGAGAGATGTGAAGAGCATGTACCGCAAGAACAAACTCAACTATAGAAAGAAATAGGAAGGAAGGAGGAGAAAAAATCATTTGCTACAATTGTCGGAACCCGGACATATCATGGCCGATTGTCCCGACTTCAAGAAAAAGATGACTTCTTCCTTAAAGCAAAAGGGGCTGGTTGAAAAGAAGGCATACAAGGCCACTTGGGATTCGGAAAGCGAGTCCGAAGATGAGGTAGACACGGCAAATATGTGTTTCATGGCAAACACACCCAAGGTAACCACTCACCTCTTGATGAAGAAAATGAAATAAGTAGAGAAATGCTAGAACATGCTTTTGTTGAACTTTCTGAAAGCTTTGATAATAAAAAAGTAGAATGTTCTAAATTGAAAAAGGAAATTGAGTTGCTTAAAAACCAACTTGCAATTGTTTCAAAAGAAAAGGAAGAAATTTCTTCTAATCTTATTTCAACTAAAAGAGAATTTGATGCTTATAAAGTTGCTTGTAAAGCTGAATTTTCAAAAGTTGATGAAAATGAATTTTCTTTGTTAAAAACTAGAATTATTGATTTTGAAAATATTTAAAAGATTGTGCTTTTAATACTAAGAAATTAGAGGAAATGATTTCCAAGAAGCACACTCCACATGTTAAGAATGATAAAACAACCCATGTTAAAATGCTCACCATGTCAACACTTCACATGTTAAAACTACTCATGCACAGAAGTCACATGTTAGTAAGCGACACAATCATTATGCATTTAAATATGGAAGAGTTTATAGATGTACTTATTGTGGTCGAAATGGCCACTTAGCTAAATTTTGCTATGATCAAATGAATAGATCTAATAATCTTGTGTGGGTTCATGACACTAACACTTCAGGACCCAAGAAAATATGGGTACCAAAATCAAGTCCTAAATTATTTGATGTAGGTACACACTAAGGCTCCAAGATATAAGGAGAGGTGGTACCTTGATAGTGGTTGTTCAAGACATATGACATGGGATATCAACAACTTTACAACCCTATCAAGGTACGTTGAAGGTGGCACCGTCACCTTCAGAGATGATTCCAAGGGCACTATCATCGGTATAGGTAACATTCAAATTGGTGAATCTCCTATTATAGAAAATGTTGTTCTTGTTGATGGACTTAAACATAACTTACTTAGTATAAGTCAACTTTGTGATCGTGGTCTTAAAGTTGTGTTTGATGATTCTTCTTGCAAAATTTTTGATTGTAAAATCAATGATTGTATTCTCACCGAATTTCGTGATAATAATGTCTATATCATTGACATGCTTAATTTGGATTGTTCTACTAAATGCTTGAATGCTTTTGATGAGACTTCTTGGTTTTGGCATAGAAGATTAGGACATGCATCTTTTGATCATCTTGCTAGGATTAATTCTAAGGAATTGGTGAAGGGTATTCCTTGAAAAGACCGCATTTGTGTGCGTGCCAACTTGGGAAACAAATCAAGTCTTCTTTCAAACCAATCAAGAATATCATATCAACTAGGCCATTAGAATTAATTCACATGGATCTTTTTGGACCAACTAAAACTAAAAGCTTAAATGATAGTAGATATGCTTTTGTTTTAGTTGATGACTTTTTGCGGTTCACTTGGGTTTTCTTTTTGAACACAAAGATCAAACTTTTTCGCATTTTAAGATTTTCGAAAAAGAGTTGAAAAAGAAAAGGTTTTTCGATTTTGAAAATAAAGAAGTGATAGAGGTGGTGAGTTCATTAACCAACTCTTCATGACTTATTATGATGAAAAGGGAATTAAGCATGAAATGTCATGTCCTAGAACTCCACAACAAAATGGAGTTATAGAAAGAAAGAATAGAACCCTTCAGAGATGGCTAGGACTATGATAAGTGAATATGACCTCCCTCAATATCTATGGGCCGAGGCCGTAAACACCGCATGCTACATATCAAATCGTATTTATTTGTGTAAAAATACTTTCAAGACATCTTTTGAAATTTATCATTTAAGAAAACCAAATGTTTCATATTTCAAGTTTTTGGATGCAAGTGTTTTGTTTTAAATACTAAAGATAACTTGGGTAAATTTGATGCTAAGGCTTATGAAGCAATATTTATTGGATATTCTACTATTAGCAAAACTTATAGAGTATTCAGTAAATCTTCTCTTACTATTGAAGAATCTATGCATGTTAAATTTGAAGAATCTAATGTTGTTGTTGAGAATGTTGTATAGTTTGACTCACTAAGTGAGGACATGGAGAAAATTTCCTTGAAGGACTCACCCATTCAGGAAGAAAAGCAAGAACCTATTGGTGAAGTTCAAAAGGAAGAAGTGGAACAATCTCAACCACTTCTGAAAGATTGGAGATTCGCTACAAATCATCCCAAGGATTGTTGGCCCAAGGTTACAATCAACCCATGTTTAGTGTATTTTGATGATTACAAAACATATTAGTTATTTGTACTAATATTATTTGTTGCTTAAGTATGTTTCAGGTTTATTATCATACTAGAAGTACTCTCACTCATATACAAAGTTTTTGGACTCAAATACAAGCTATTGGACTCAAGACAAGTCAAATTGGGCTCAAATTGCAATATTGAAGATCAAGAGAAGATAGCTCAAGTTGAAGTCTTGAAGACCATTGTAGTTTGTAAGTTTAGTTTTGTAAAGATAGAATATGTGAAATTTGGCTCTAGGATTTGCACACACATTTGTTTTGTATGTTTCTATGTTTTCAAAATATTTATTTCTAGGTTTATGCCTTAGTTTATACATACATGTACCCAAAGCTTTACATCTTCAAAAACTTGTTTAAATACATTATATAACTATTTTCAGCATAAAACTTAGCTTCAGATTTTTAAAGATTTTATACAAATTTTCTATCTTAAAATCTGCCCAGAAAAACTGTTTTCCAGGCAGACCGTCGACCGGGCCCAGTCGACCGGCTGCTGTGCCCGGACATGCACAGGTTGTGCATGTCTGTCGGTCGACCGGACCTATATACCGGTCGACCGAAAACAGACATTTGCTCTCTGTATCTTTCCGGTCGACTGGGTCGGTCGACCGGTAGAAGGAAACTGTGTTTCCTCTCTTGAGATCGGTCGACCGGCAGTCGACCGGAGCCACAACGGCTCTTTTGCCAGCAGAGTCCCGGTCGACCGGCAGTCGACCGGTAGGCCTGCAACACCTCCAACGGCTCTTTCCTCTTTGGGCTGTTCTGAAAATCTGTTTTATTTTCTGTTTTAACAGACTTTTTAGAGGGTTGTTGGGTGCTTTTGCAGGTGATATTAGCTGGAAAAATCAGAGTTTTTAACCTATCTCTCTCCTATAAATAGTGGGAAATAGGCCTTAGTTTTAAACCAAGAAAAATACAAGTTTTCATTGTTTTTCAAGAGAAAGAGAAAAATAGTTTAAAGCTTTCATTTCCATTCTTTTAAGTTTGATTTTCAGTTGTTGTTTGATTCTTAATATCACTCTACAACTGAAGCTTTTCTCACAAACACTTCATAGAGCCAAAAATTTCATATTCTTTCTATAGGTGAAGTTGTAAAAGTGTGAGAGTGTTTGTAAAAGAGAAAGAGTGTTGTGGTCTAGTTGAGATCACCAATTTGTAATCCTTTGTTCTTGTGGAGACAAGTTCCTAAGGGGAATTTCTTTGTAAGGTGAAGCTACGGGCTTGAGGTCTTTGGAGGCCTAACTTGTACGGGATCCTAAGGGGATAGTGGAAAACCCTTCACGGAGGTGAAGGCGGGGACTAGAGCTACGGGCTCGAACCTCGAAACAAATCACTTTGTTTGCGATTGGCTTGGCGTTCTTCTTGCTTAATTTCTTGCTTTAAATTACTTTCAATCTATTGCTTGTGAACTAACTTTTATTTGTGATATCCTTACTTGTTTATTTTACTTGCTTTCAATATTTCTTGCTATATTACTTGTGTGCATTTCATCATCGCATTTCATACTTGGAATTGTTCGATCACACCTCAATACAACACGGTTGCATTGCGCACCTCTAACCCATTTAAGGGAATTGGGAGGAAGGAGTTCAGAACCTCGCAAGGGGTATTCGGCTCTTAGTCGTGTTTTGAGAGATCGTTGCATCACTCACTTAAGTAAATTTAAAAAGAGCATTAGATTAGCAATTACACCTATTCACCCCCCCTCTAGGTGTATTTCAAGGATCTCATCATAGGTGATGTATCTAAAGGGGTAACAACTTGCTCCAAACTCCATGACTTGTGTGGTAACTTTGCATTCATTTCTCATTTTGAACCCAAAAACATCCTCGAAGCCGAGGGTGACTCATATTGGTTGCTAGCTATGCAAGAAGAACTCAATCAATTTGAGCGCAACCAAGTTTGGCACCTTGTTCCTAGACCCCACGATAGACCAATAATTGGTACTAAGTAGATTTTTAGGAATAAGATGGATGAGTCAGGAAATGTTATTAGGAATAAAGCTAGGTTAGTGGCCCAAGGTTACACTCAAGTTGAAGGTATTGACTTTGAGGAGACCTTTGCACCCGTAGCACGGCTTGAAGCCATACGGATAACACTAGCTTTTGCATCTTTTAAAAATTTTAAACTTTTTCAAATGGATGTAAAAAGTGCATTTTTAAATGGTTTTATAAATGAAGAAGTTTATGTTGAACAACCTCCCGGTTTTGTTAATCATGTTCATCCTAATTTTATTTTTAAACTTGATAAAGCTTTGTATGGATTAAAGTAAGCTCCTAGAGCTTGGTATGAAAGGCTTTCTAGTTTTCTTCTTTCAAATGATTTTGTTAAAGGCAAAGTAGACACAACATTATTTACTAAGCATGTTGATAATGACATTCTTATAGTGCAAATTTATATTGATGATATAATTTTTGGTTCTACTAATGAGCTTTTGTGCAAGGAGTTTGAAAAGTGTATGCAACGTGAATTTGAGATGTCTTCAATGGGTGAATTAAACTTCTTTCTTGGACTCTAAATCAAGCAAATGTGGGATGGGATATTCATATGTCAAGCCAAGTACTCAAAAGGAACTCATAAAGAAATTTGGACTTGAAGGTTCGAAAATTTTCAACACTCCCATGGCAACTACCACCAAGCTTGATAAGGATGACCAAGGTAAATGTGTTGATATTAAGTTATATAGAAGCATGATTGGTAGTTTGTTGTATTTAACGGTAAGTAGGCCGGATATCATGTTTAGTGTGTGTCTTTGTGCTAGATTCCAATCGGGTCCTAAAGAGTTTCATCTTCTTGCGGTAAAACGCATCATTCGTTATATTAAGGGCACTATTGGAATGGGTCTTTGGTATCTGAAAATCAAAAATTTTTCTATGACGAGTTTTTCGGATGCTGACTATGCGGGTTGTAGAGTGGATAGAAAGAGTACTAGTGGGACATGTCAATTTCTTGGTAATTGTCTTGTTTTATGGTCCTCTAAGAAACAAAATTCGGTAGCCCTCTCAACCGCCGAGGCGGAGTATGTTGCGGCGGGGGCTTGTTGTGCACAAGTCCTTTGGATGAAACATACTCTCCTTGATTATGATTTGCATTATGACCATATAAAAATATTTTGTGATAATACTAGTACTATTCATATGACTAAGAATGCAAATCAACATAGTAAGACCAAGCACATTGAGATTAGATATCACTTTCTTAGAGATCATTTTGAGAAAGGTGATATAGAGATTGATTATGTTTCTTCAGATTTGCAACTTGCCGATATTTTCACTAAACCACTTGATTTTAATAGATTTTCCTTTATATGTGGTGAACTTAATGTTTGTGTTATTGAATAAATTTTTTTCCCTTTTTGATGTATGACAAAAGGGGGAGAAATATGGGTATGATGAGTTTCTTGTATATGAGGTATATATGAGTTTTGCAAGTGTATATGGTTTTTGCAAGAGTTTTTAGCAAGAGTTTTTAGTCTCATGTTTCATGTTTTGAATTGCTTTTACTTGTTTAATATAGCATTATTTGAGGGGAGTTTTACCTCTCTCTTTATATCTTTTCGATATAGCCTATATGTTTTGTCATCATTAAAAAGGGGGAGATTGTTGGCCCAAAAGGTTACACTCTCCATTTGTTTAAAGTTTTGATGATAACAAAGCACATAGAAGCTATATGGTACTAATAAGTTTGTTTAAGATGAGTTTCAGGTTAGTACCTTTTATGAAGGCCATTGCTTAGCTATTGCAAGGTTTTCTAGGTTCATGGAGCAAATAAGGCAAATGACACAAGAGGAAATGTCCATAGAAGAGAAGGCTCTAGCATGACATTGCATGGCTCAAGACTTCATTATGGCTCAGAGACTTCATTAGATTTATTTTTAGTTTTATAGTTTTGTTAAAGAATAGTGAATAGGTTTGAAGCTCATAACTCCTACACACAAGTTTTTGCGCACATGTCTTTTCTAAAATTTCTCCTATATATATATATATATATACAAAATATTTTTAAATATAGTCTATTACTTATAAACTCAATTTTGTGTATTATACATAGTTCTGATCAAAACTATTTTGTAAACCATCAAAATCTTCTCAAAATCCTTTTCAAATTTCAGTTTTTGACCAAAGGCGGTCGACCGGCCGTCGACCGACTCTATGTCAGGTCAGATCGGTCGACCGACTCGGTCGACTGGGATTCTGACCGTTGGGTGCGTTCATGTGTGCACGTTTCCCGGTCGACCGGGCAGTCGACCGAAACCCATTTCCGGTCGACCGACCTTCGGCCGACTGAAAGTCAGTGACTCTCTATTTGTTGCGGTCGACCGGGCAGTCGACCGTTGACCTGCAACGGCTCTATTTTTTGAAAACCTGGTCGACTGGCCGGTCGACCGAGGCTGTGTTTCAGCCTTAATGGCTATTTTTTAAACACGTTTTAAATTGTCCTTTTTGTCTCTAAACGAGTTTAGGGGCTGGTTTTGGGTCAAATACTTCCTAATTACCTATTGTATTAGTTTACCCTTTAATCCCTAGCTCTATCCTATAATTAGGGGTGATTAGGGTTGTGGGATTAACAACAATCATTTGCAAAAATATTCAAAGTTTAAATGCTTTCAAAAGAGTTTTGTTCTTGGTTTTTGTGCTGAAAAATCTCTCTCATTTCTGAAGTTTTTGTTTCAAAGCTCTCTCAAAATTCATTTTCTTTTTCCACTTACAATACTAGAGCTTCAATCCTACTCATTGTTCTATAGGGCGTTTGTAAGGAAAAGAATTTTTCAAAAGAGAGTTTGTGGTCTTTTGATCATCAAGAGAATACTTGTACTTGAGATTGTGGAGTTGGGTACTCCGTGTGATTGTAATTCTTTGTGAAGTTATAGTGGTTAGAAATCTTTTGGGTGAAGGCGGGGATGTAGAGCTGGGTGCTCGAACCTCGAAACAAATCTCAGTGTTTGCGATTGGTTTATTTGCTTCATTTACTTGCTTTATATTCATTGCTTCATTTACTTGCTCTACATATTCATTGCAACATTGTACTTTCTCTACATATTCATTGCTATATACACTTGTTTCATATTCATATTGTCGATCAAATACTCATACAACAAGATTGCAATACGCACCTCCAACTCTTATCTAGAGGAATCACAAGGAAGAAGTTCAGAGCCCTTCACGGGATATTCGGCTTCTAGTCTTATTTTGGGTGATCGTTGCATCACAATTTTTAATTTGTGTATTGATTAGCATTATCACCTATTCACCCCCCTCTAGGTGATTTCATATCTTGCTACCATTAAGGATTTATATTTTGGTAATAGCAAGTATCTTGCTATCATTAAGGATTCATATATTTATCTAGGGTTGCTAATTTTGATTCGCCTTTTATAGTATGGAACACTATAGTCTCCCTTGGCGAACAAGAACAATATTATGTAGGGAGCAACTCAGATGATGGAAGTGATAGTTCCAACATATGCTACATGGTCCAAGGGGATAACCCCCTTGAGGTAAACTCCGAATCCGAGCTAGATGAGAATGTTGATATGTCATATGATGAGCTTGTATCTTTTTGTCAATAACTTCTTGAAAAATATGACATGCTTAAAAAGAATAATAAGAATTGAAAAATAAATATGGTTCTATTTTGGTAGAAAAAGATTCATTTCAAAATAAACTTGCATGTGTTTCAAAAGAAAATGATTTCTTAAAAAAAGAGAATATTTCCTTATCTTCAAAATTAAATGATCTTTGTGAAGGAAATAATTCTTTAAAAAATAAAATTAGTTTGGTGGAAAAACAAAAAGAGATTGCTTTGGAAGAAAATAACTCTTTAAAAGAAAATTATTTCAAAAGAAGAGGAAAATGTTCCTAAAAAGAAAAAGATTGTTGATCATGCATTTTATGCTACTACCATTGATAAAAATGAGATAAAATTTTTAAAAAATAGAATAGATTGCTTGAGCTCAACTTTGAGCAATTGTGCATTTAACCATAATAGATTGAAAATCTTGTTTTCAAAGAAACAAGCTCCACATGTACATGCACATCACTCACGGCACACATATGCACACTTTGCACATCATGATCACACTCATTCACATGTGCATCCTAGAGTGTACAAATGTATATATTGCGGCCGCAAAGGCCATTTAACAAAATTTTATTATGATAGAGTAAATTCTATTAATTTTGCTAATAAAAATGCTTGAGTTCCGAACAAAGCTAACCCCGAGGACCCAAAGAAAATGGGTACCAAAATTCTCACCTTTTGTATTTGATATTGGTGTGGGCTCTCACATGACGTGATAGGGTTGGTGCCTTAGTGGTAGATGCATGAGCTTGATAGACACTACAAATTGATGCATCACTATCAAGGAGGTTTTGGTGGGAAGACCACCATGTTTTGGAGACTTAGAGTGTAGTTCATGTGTTTTGGTAATTATCTCTAAACTCTATTTAGTTTACATACTTTTATATGTGATATTTTTTTGCATGTTTTGGATTTATGATTTATAATCATGTTTTGTGCTTTATGTGGTGAATACTTGTTTAGATGAACTTTTCATTAAAACTTGTGTATATACTTGTACAAGTAGTGGGCAACAATTGATTCTTATATGTTTGTACTTCATTTCTCATTTGTACTCACTACATGTACACATATAACCTAGTTTTGATGATTCCCTCATTTATACATGTTTTGTCTATTCTTGTGCTTATTTTGCTTCATATATATGTAATTTTTTTTCAAAACTAATAAATATACATGTATAACTTTGAGTCATTTGCCTTTCATGCAAAATCTCTTTATAGACTCAATTGTGTTTGGATATGTATGTATACCTTTAGTTTTGACAAAACATACATATGCCTTGGAGTTTGTATTATTTTGATGAAAATTAAATTTTTTTAAAGGAATTTCATATTGAGCTTAAATGCCTTATTTCCATGATGTTGATTACATGAATTTTTATACTCTATATTTGATGTTTACTCATGATTTGTTTTAATGAGATTATATGTGCTTTATAGACTTTGAGTGTCAGTTGTTGAGTGATTTTCATGTTTCATGAATATCTTCTTATTTTATTCCTTATTTGAAGGATTTTATACTAGTTTACAAGTTTTTCTTTAAACTAATTGCGTTATTCTTCATGTAGTAGAGTTTTCAAACGTGTTATAATTATCTTCAAACTTATTTTTGAAAACCCCTACCTATCTAAGGGCGGTTGGATGGGCTACCATGTCTTGTATGCTCTTAACTGAAAATCTATTTAAACATGTGCATGTAAGGGAGGTAGCATGAGTTATTCACTTGATCCTCATCATATTTTTAATTGGTATCCCAATTGATATTTTCATATTTGTATGCTCATCTTTGGTATTTTATATATGTATGCTTCAAAACATCAAAAAGTATCAATTTCTATTAGTATTTACTTTTTCATACATATATATATATATATGATTTGATTGTGCTTACTATATCTTAACATCTTAAAGCACAAATTATGTTCATGCTAAGCTTGATTTACTCCTTAATAACTATTAGTTTTCAAATTGATATTTTATATAAGCTTATGCATCATTTTCATTGGTATTTCATAAAGGAGGAGAAAACTTTATGTTTTTGTTTTCAATCGATTGTATTTTCAATTGGTATCTTACTCTCACTCTTTACGATGAAAAATGATATTATTTGGTATATTATTTTTCAATTGGTTTCCTATACTCTTAATGAAAAATATTTTAATTTGGAATATGCTAACATTTTCAATATTGGTATAAAAAATCTTAAATTGGCTTTATTTTAAAATTTGGTATCTTTATTGCAAAATGAATTGTTTAACCAAATAGTTTGTTTGTTTTTCAATTGGTATCATATTTTATTTTAAATTGGTATCTATATTGAAATGAGAAATGTTTACATAAAAATATTTGGCTTTCACTTTCAACTGATATCAAAATTATAAAATATTCTCATTTGGTATCAAAATTGCAAGATGTTTACAATTGGTATCAAGATTCTAAATATATATATATTTCTATTGGTATAAAAAACATACATTGTTTCATTTTCTATTGGTATCAAAAGTTTACAAGATATTTTTAATTAGTATCAAAAGTTTTGATATGTATTGCTTATATGTAAGGGAAGCTTAACTTCTTCCCTATATATATATATAGATTCATATTGAGTGTATCTTGTATTGAGGAGCTTGACATCTCTTCTTTATGTGATACACGTGTGTAGGGGGAGCTTCACATCTCCACTTATACATTGTATGTTATGTTTTATGTGAGTTAGGGGTTTGTCATCCCTTCTTCATGTAATGCATGTACGCAGGGGAGCTAACTTCACGTCTCTCTCTTCATGAATGTATATCGCATATATATCTTTATTGTTTGATTTATTTTTACCTCTTTATTGATGATTTGACAAAAAGGGAAAGAAGTATTTGATGAATTTATATATATGCATATTTGTTGTTTCATTCCCTTGTTTTATACAAAAAGGGGAGAATGATTTTGAGAGTTTATACATATATGTTTTGCTTAATGATTTGACAAAAAGGAGGAGAGGTATTTGAGTATTATGCATATTTATCTCCTTGTTTTATTCATATATGTTTGTTTAGTTTATGCACTTCATTTTATATCTTATTATTTATTGTTATGCATGAGTTAAGGGGGAGCTTCTATGAAGCTTAACTTTAATCCATGCATATATAACTCTATGAGTTTTGTCATCATAAAAAAGGGGGAGATTGTTGGCCCAAAGGCCTATCACTCTAGTTTTGATGATGATTAATCATGTAGTTATAGTACTAATGATTTTGTGTTTAATTAGTCTCAGATATGTGATCAAGATCTTAGTAGGTATTTAACTTCAACAAAGGGTTTAAAGTTAAGTTTTGGAGGTAGCACGTGTTGATTCAAGCGCTTGTTCATCAAGACCACATCAAGTACTCAAGAGGAGTCTAGCTTATTGGATCATGATTTGAATCAAGTCAAGAGAAGAAGAAGACCTTCAAGAGAAGACTTGTGTCTAGGTTTGTTTTTAGTAAGATTTTATTTTTAGATAAATGTAAATGATAGATTAGTTGGTAGATTGCTCAAGTTCATATACACTCATACACAAGATTTATATGTGTTTTCATAAAAGAGTTTTTGTTTTGAAAAATACCGTTTTGGTTTTTAAACTTCAAAGTATACATGTGTTTTACCAAAACTTTATTTAGAGCTTAATGTCAAAAATATAGATATTTTCATCATATATGTGTAGTGGATTATATCCATACACACTAAGCTTCAAAAGTGTTTAGAATATCTTATTTTTATATTAGGAGGAGTTTTGAAAAAATCGGTTTTCAATTTGGAGAAGTCATTTTGGAAAATATAGATTTTTGTTTAAGGCAATACTTTCATATTACAAAAATAGTTCAAAATGTTTGTAACGTGTTTTGGTTTTTACTCAAACATGTTTGTATATCAAAGTATATTACTAAACTTATTTTTGTAGATTTTTAGAGAATTTATGGGATTTTATTGAAGGTAAAAAGACAAGTTTTTAAATCCCTAATATACTGTTTCTGGCCTTCTGCCGGTCGACCGTACGGTCGATCGAGCCAGAGGTCGGTAGACCAGGTGGCTCGGTCGATCATGCGGTCGATCGATGTGCACAAAATGTGCACGGCTTGCTTGGCTGGAGGCCGGTCGACTGACCCGGTCGACCGCCAGAGAGTTCTGCTCTCTGGAAATGGCCGTGGTCGACCGGCTGAGAGCTCTGCTCTCTGTATTCAGGCCACGGTCGACCAGACGGTCAACCGGTGGCACAACGGTCAAAAATCTAACCGTTGGCGGTCGATCGGCCGGTCGACCGCCAGTCTGGACTGCTAACTAGGTCTCCAACGACCATATTTTTGAGCCTATTTATATGGGGCTCCCTTGGACTATTTTCCACAAGATTTGAAGTGGATTTTCAAGTTAGTTTTTCATACATCTTTTAATGTTTATCTCCACTTGTTTAAGAGCATATAATTCCATATTAAAAGGAGAGTTTATCAAGAGTGTTTTCAAGAGAGTTTTTCTTGAGTTTTTCACCACAATCATTCCTTGCTTTTCTCACACATACTTGAGCTTTCCATTGATAAATCTATCATATAGGAGAGTTGTTGTGAGAGTTGTTTTACGTGATCAAAGTGTTTAGATCACCAAAGTGTTCTACTTTGTATTTGAGGAGGCGGATTTGCGGCTTCGCGGTGTTTTGAGTGAAATCACCTAGTGGGGGGTGAATAGGTGATTATGCTAATCAATGCACAAAGTTAAAAAATGAGATGATGCAACGATCACTCAAAGTAAGATTAGAAGCCGAATACCCCGTGAAGGACTCTGAACTCCTTCCTCGTGATTCCTCTAAATAAGAGTTTGAGGTACGCAATGCAATCTTGTTGTGAGAGTATAGATCGACAATATAAAAATGAATGAATAGAAAGTAAAAAACACAAGTAAACCAATCACAAACACAGAGATTTGTTTCGAGGTTCGAGCACCCAGCTCTACGTCCCCGCCTTCACCCAGAAGGATTTCCGATCCACTAGAACTTCTACAAAGGATTACAACCACTAGGGAGTACCCAACTCCTCAATCACACTCCTCTAGTCCAGAGGTAGTGTAGCCACAAATACAATAATCACTTGATGATCAAAAGACCACAAACTCTCTTTAAGAACTTTTTTTACAAAAACCCTAGAGAATAATATATAAGATTGAAGCTCAAGGTTTTCTAAGTGATATAAAAATAGAAGAGAGATTTTAAGAACCAAAAACTTTCAGAAAACTTTTGAAAATAATAGCCCAAAACTTAAACAAAGCTCTTTCTCAAGAAAACTCAAAACTTTTGATCTTTGAATTTGTTATTGTGAAAACCTCTACCCTAATTACCCCTTTATACAGGATTTAGGAAGAGTAAGCATATAAAACTTTTACCTGAATAAAAGAGAAAGAAATTGACCCTCTAATACATCTAATCATATTTTTTTTAAACTTAAACACGTTTTAAAAACATGTTAAAAATCAGCCTCCAGAAAATTAGCAATTACTGCAAATCTGACAGATTGGTCAACTTTGAGCACATTTTTCAGGTTGTAAACGTCCGAATTCAGAATTAAGTATATAGGAATAATTTGTATATCTTTAAGTCTTCTTTTGAATTCAATTAAAATCAACTCAATATCAGATTTTTTTAGAAAGTTATCAATAAAACACTGACAGGTGTCAAATCAGAAACTGTGAGCTGTTTTCAGAACAAGAACAGAGTTCAACCAAATATTTGACATTTTTAAAATTTGAATCTGAAAATTATTATTGAATAAGAAATTTAGATCTGAAAGTTAAATTTGAAATGCAAGTTAAATCATGTTATTTGAATATAAAAATAAAAAGTTATGATAAGAAATGTAAAAGGGTATCAAGCAGATCAGCAGAACTAAAACTGGTTCAAATCCAAACCCGATATATATACTTGAAATCCAAATCCGATTAAACCAAAAACCAAACGTATTGAATTTGTGTGTGTGTATTTGAGCTTCAAACGTATATACTATTCTTTAATAAAATAAATTATATGAGTCTACAAGCAGGCGTCTCTGATAGTTGATGTTGAACAACGTTTGAGCTAAACCTTAATATCCCATGCTTGAGAACTCTTGAGCCATCAATACCTATATCAACCTGAAATTCATTCTTTAACTTCTATTATTACCAAATAACTTTTATATGGTTTGTTATTATCAAAACACATAACCCGGAGATTGTAACCTTTGGGCCAACAATCTCCTCCTTTTTGATGATGACAAAACATATAAGCTGTAAAACAAAATATAGGAGGGAGGTAAAAGCTCCCCCTCAAATGATGCTCTATTTTATCAAGTATAAAACATGAAAACATATACATATATGAACATGTACAAAACATGAAACCTACATATATGAGATAAACATGTACAAAACATGAACATGTATAAAACATGAAACCGAAACATGAAACCACCAATACTTCTCCCCCGTTTTGTCATACATCAAAAAAGATTAGGAAACAACCAATAAATAATATATGCATAAACAAGATATAAATATGCATATATGCATACATAAACTCAAATATCTCTTCCCTTTTTGTCAATTTATCAATAAAGAGGCTAAGGAAAAAACAATCAATTGTCATGTCATCAAATCTTAAAGATCAAAACTTAAGTTTTTTTTGTACTAATTTAAAATTTTTGATAAACATATTGATACCAATAGAAAAATATTGATACCAATTAAAGATAAAAACTAAATTTTTAGATAAATACTAAAATCATTTTGCAATAAGGATACCAAATAGAGAATAATACT
The DNA here is from genome assembly GCA_038442645.1 of Agave tequilana. NCBI lineage: Eukaryota > Viridiplantae > Streptophyta > Magnoliopsida > Asparagales > Asparagaceae > Agave > Agave tequilana. Next base: position 176,239 of record JAVJIF010003241.1, on the reverse strand, counting down.
AATTTAAGAACATTGATACTAATATTTGAAATGTTAGCATATATCAAACCAAAGTATTTTACATCATAAATGATGGGAGTAAGATATCAATTTGAAATGAAAACTGATACAAATTGAATTTACAACCAATACTAATTTTACATAAAACCAATTTAAAAACAAGAATTTCTCCCCCTTTATGAAATACTAAAAGAAATAATGCATAAGCTTGTAATAGATACTAATTAAAAATAATTGACATGATGAACTAAATCAAGCTTAACAAACATAATTTGTGCTTTTTCAAAATTTTTTTTAAAGACATGTGAAACAAGCACAATCAAATCATATATATGTATGTACCAATTGAAATATGAGGCATATATAGAAAATACATATGAATATACAAATATATGAAATATCAATTTTGATACCAATAGAAATATAATGAGGATCAAGTGTATAACTCAAACCTACCACCCTTATCATGCACAAGTTTAAAAGATATTCAAGAAGGGTATACAAGGCATGGTCGCCCATCCAACCGCCCTTAAAAGGTAGGGGTTTTCAAAAATTTTGATTTGAAAGTAAATAGGCATAGTTTGAAAATTCTACCATTTGAAGAATAGAAACTAGTTTTAAAGATTTTTTTAAAAATTAGTAAGAAATCCTTCAAAATATGAAACCAAATCATATATACCATGAAGACATGAAAATCACATAATAATTGACACTCAAAATCTATAAGGCACATATATGCTCAAGAAAAAAAAATGATGAGTAAATAAGAATAATGTGAGTGTAAGAATCATGTAATCACAAAATCATGGGAATAGGCAATTAAGCTCAATATGAAATTCTTTTATAAACATGAAAAACATGAAACTTTAATTTTCACCAAAATAATTCCAACTTCAAGGCATATGTTTGCTTTGTCTAAATCTAAAGGTATACATACACATCCCTAAACACAAATAAGTCTATAATAAAAATTTGCATGAAAAGTAAATGACTCAAGGGTATACATGTATATCTAAAGTTTTTAAACTAAGAGTAACATATACATGAAAAATATGTACAAAATAGGGAATACAAGTTGAAATGCACTAATCATCAAAACTAGGCTATACTAGTACATCTAATGGGTACAAATGAACATTTAAGCACAAACATATAAGAATCAATTGTGGCTCATTAGTTGTACAAGTATATACACAAGTTTTAATGAAGATTACATTTAAACATTTAATCAAAACATGAATCATAAAACAAAATATAAATCAATATGATCATTAGGCTAAATGTACAAGTCTTAGAACAAGGATATACATAATAGTTAAAATAAAGTAAGAACACAAAATATGGATCCATATGAACATGGTGTATCTCAATTACTATACGTGTATGTCACAACTCTAATTAACATGGCATTTAACATAATAATCGTTAAAACATGACATGCTAAAATTACTAATATGAAAGCATGTAAATTAAATGAAGAGTTAGAGATCGTTACCAAAACCAAGAGGGCATATCTCTATATCTCCAAACAATGGTGGTCCTCCCACCAAACTCCCCTTGAAAGTGATGCATCCAAAAGTGTCATCGTTTAGCTCGGAACGCATTCACCTCAAGGCACCAACAACTCTCACGTCATGTTGAGAGCCCACACCTACATTAAAAAGACTAGGACTGGATTTTGGTATCCATATTTTCTTGGGTCCTAATACGTTAGTGTTTCGAACCCAAACATGATTATTCATACTATTTATTTGATCATAACAAAATTTGGCTAAATGACCATTCCGGCCACAATAAGTAAATTTATAAATTCTTTCATATTTAAAAGCATAATGAGCATGTAGTTTATGAACATGTGATTTATGAGCATGGGGTGTTTTAGCATGATTGACATGTGATGTGCTGGCATGATGAACATGTGGAGTTTTAGCATGTGATGTTTTATCATGTTGAACATGTGAAGTGTGCATGTGTTTCTTTGAAAACATTTCTTCTAATTTAGTATTGTTAAATGCACATTCTATTAAAACATTTCTCAAATCATTTATTTTAGTTTTTAACATAGAAATCTCATTTTCATCAATTTTAAGATATTTAGCTTTGCATGCAACTTTATAGGCATCAAAATCTCTTTGTGTTGAAATAAGAGCAGAAGATAATTCATCCTTTTCTTTTGAACAAATAGCAATTTGATTTTTAAGCATTTCATTTTCCTTTTTCAATTTTAAACAATCTTCCTTTTTAGCATCAAAACTTTCTGAAAGTTCAATGAAAGCTTGTAATAACAATTCTTTACTTATTTCACTATCATCATCATGTGGTTTGGTAGTTACCTTAGGTGTGCTTGCCATGAAATACACATTGGCCGTGTCAACTTTATCTTCGGATTCACTTTCCGAGTCCCAAGTAGCTTTGTACACCTTCTTTTCAAACAGCTTCTTTTGCTTCAAGGAGGAAGATATCTTTTTCTTGAAATCTGGACAATCGGCCATCTTTACTAGTGTATGAATGAAGATATAAAAATAGTAATTAGCAATTTATAGGATCTCTCTAAGGATGTGAAGCCAAAAACTAGAGTCCTATCTCTGATACCAATTGAAATTACCTAGAGGGGGGTGAATAGGTGATTATGCTAATCAATACACAAATTTAAAAAATGAGATGATGCAACGATCACTGAAATCAAGATTAGAAGCCGAATACCCCGTGAAGGGCTCTGAACTCCTTCCTCGTGATTCCTCTAAATAAGAGTTTGAGGTGCGCAATGCAATCTTGTTATGAGAGTATAGATCGATAATATAAGAATGAATGAATAGAAAGTAAACAACACAAGTAAACCAATCGCAAACAAAGAGATTTGTTTCGAGGTTCGCGCACCCAGCTCTACGTCCCCGCCTTCACCCAGAAGGATTTTCGATCCACTAGAACTTCCACAAAGGATTACAACCACTAGGGAGTATCCAACTCCTCAATCACACTCCTCTAGTCTAGAGGTAGTGGAGCCACAAATACAATAATCACTTGATGATCAAAAGACCACAAACTTTCTTTTGAAAACTTTCTTTACAAAAACCCTAGAGAATAATATATAAGATTGAAGCTCAAGGTTTTATAAGTGATATAAAAGTAGAAGAGAGATTTTAAGAATAAAAACTTTCAGAAAACTTTTGAAAATAATAGCCCAAAACTTAAACAAAGCTCTTTCTCAAGAAAACTCAAAACTTTTGATCATTGAATTTATTGTTGTGAAAACCTCTATCCTAATGATCCCTTTATATATGATTTAGGAAAAGTAAATATAAAAAACTTTTACCTGAATAAAAGAGAAAGAAATTGACCCTCTAATACAGCTAACCATATTTTTTTAAAACTTAAACACGTTTTAAAAACATGTTAAAATCAGCCTCCAGAAAATTAGCCATTATTGCAAATCTGACAGATTGGTCAACTTTGAGCACAATGTTCAGGCTGTAAACGTTCGAATTCAGAATTAGGTATATAGGAATAATTTGTAGATCTTTAAGTTTTCATTTGAATGCAATTAAAATCAACTAAATATCAGATTTTATGAGAAAGTTATCAATAAAACACTGACAGGTGTCAAATCAGAAACTGTAAGCTGTTTTCAGAATAAGAATAGAGTTGAACCAAATATTTGACATCTTTAAAATTTGAATCTGAAAATTATTATTGCATAAGAAATTTAGATCTAAAATTTAAATTTGAAATGCAAGTTAAATCATGTTATTTGAATATAAGAATAAAAAGTTATGACAAGAAATGTAAAAGGGTGTCAAGCAGATCAGCAAAACTAAAACTGGTTCAAATTCAAAACCCGATATATGTACTTGAAATCCAAAACCGGTTAAACCAAAAACCAAACGTATTGAATTTGTGTGTGTGTATTTGAGATTCAACATATATACTATTCTTTAACAAAACAAACTATATGAGTCTACAAGCAGGCGTCTCTGATAGTTGATGTTGAACAATATTTGAGCTAAACCCTAATATCCCATGCTTGAGAACTCTTGAGCCATCAATACCTATATCAATCTGAAATTCATTCTTTAACTTCTATTAGTACCAAATAACTTTTATATGGTTTATTATTATCAAACACATAACCCGGGGATTGTAACCTTTGGGCCAACATCGAGTTCTTGTGAGAGCTCGGTGTAGAGGTGCGGCCTCGGCAAGCTTACGTGCTTGCATGTGTTTGTTATTGCGGGAACAAGTGAGGTGACTAGTGAGTTCAAGAGTTCTAGTATGAACTCCTTGTAGGTGTTGCGGCACCGAGTGATCCAGTGGGATCGATTTATAGTAAAAATCCTTCATAGTGTTGAAGGCGGGGACGTAGACCAAGGGTGCTCAAACCTCGAAACAAATCTCTCGTGTTTGCGATTGCTCTCTCTATCTCTCACTTGTGTTTATATCTTACTTGCTTATATAGCTTATATCTTTACTTGCTTAATATACTTGTGCCTATATTGATACATACTTGGGGATTGTTTGCTCACACTTGTATTCAACCAAGAGAGCCATAGCGGCACCTCAACTCTTATCTAGAGGAATCTTGAGGAGTTAGTCTAGAACCCTTCATGGGGAATCCAGCTATACTCTTGTGTTATACCTTGTGTATTTAGCTTAAGAATTTTTAGTTTGTATAAATAGTTTTAATTTCGCATTAATTCACATTAGATTAGCTAGTCACCTATTCACCCCCTCTAGGTGATTACAATGGGGTCCTTCTCTAACCCTATGTCAAACTCATACTTTTGGAGATAAACTATATAGTCATTTGTAATGGCTGATCTCCTCTCCCTAATTGATCTCCTAGGCACTTGTGGTTAAGAATTTTTAGGTTCTACCTCATCAGCAAGATCTACTTCAGGATGAGCTACATCTGTACCTTGTAAGGGTACAACTGTATTTTCATGCTGGGGTAGATCAACTACTTCATCATTTGGAACAGTTGTCATACGTATAACAATTTATTCTTCCTCAAATGTGAAATTCTTATGCAGTCGACTCCCACTGTTTTGAATTTCCTCAATAAATTTAGCATTATCCGTTTCTATTATGTTTTCAATCGAGGGACAGTAAAATCTAAAGCCTCTAAACCTTTCATAATACTCTATGAAGAAACTGCTAACTATCCTTGAGTCAAACTTCTTCTCATATGGTATATATGGCTGAGTTTCGTTGGACAACCCCAAATATGAAGATGCCAAATGCTGGGAGATTTTTCAATCCATAACTTAGATGGGGCTTTACTTACTATTTTGCTAGGTACTCTATTAAGGAGGTAGAATGCCGTCTTTAAGGTTTCACTCCATAATAATTTCGGTAGAGTAGTGTGAGCTATCATACTCCTAACCATATCCTTTAGGGTGCGGTTTCATCTCTCAGCAACACATTTTGATGAGGTGTCCCTGGCATGATATATTAGGCTACAATACCACATTCTTCTAGAAAATTGGCAAAAGGTCTTGAATATCTACCTGATCTGTCATATCTGCCATAGTATTCACCACCATGGTCAGATCTCACAGCTTCAATTTTTCTATTATGTTGATTTTCAACTTCAGCTTTATAGATTTTAATCATGTCCAGTGATTGGGATTTCTCATGAATCAAGTATAGGTATCCATAATCATCCGTGAAAGTGATGAAGTATCTGTGATCATTCTAAGAAGCTGTAGGGATGGGCCACAAATGTCTGTATACACTAAACTAAGACTCCTGAACTCTATCTAGCACCAAACTTCATAATGTTTGTTTGTTTGTTTGTCCTTTATATAATCTGTACATACTCCTAGTCGGAGTAATCTAAAGGACCTATAGCTCCACTAGGCACAAGCCTTTAGATTCTCTCTTTCGAGATGTATCCTAAATGCCTATGCCATAGACTGTAGGAGTTTTCTTTAATTAATGTTTGCTTAATACCAAGATTATTCACATACAAAGATTCAGAATATAAAGTATGAAGATTCAATTTATATAAGCCATTGTAGAGAAGCAAAACCCTCAAAGTAGATTGTATTGAATAACATAAGAGAAGGTACAAGATATATATAGAAGACAAGGTAGGTATATAGTTATATAGGTAAAAACCCAATAATCTAATAACCCAATACTAATAACTAACTAATCTTACACTCTCCCTCAAGCTAGAGTATAGAGATCTAGCATGCCCAGCTTATAACATAAGTTAGAAAACACCTGAGATGATGTAGCTTTGGTAAGGAGATCAACCAACTATTTTGAAGATGGTGTGAACTGATATGTAACCACCTTCTTCGTCCAAGCATCTTTGACAAAATGACAGTCAATCTTAATATGTTTGGTCTTTTCATGGAATACATGATTTTGGGCAATATAGATGGTAGATTGATTATCACAACACATAGGTATGGGCCCAGGCTGTCCGAAACCAAGCCCCATCAGTAGATTTTTTAACTATACCTTCTTACATGGTGTATGAGCCATACCTCTATACTCAGCTTCTGCACTCGAGCGAGACACAACATCTTACTTTTTGCTCCTCCATGTCACCAGATTTCCTCCAACAAATATGCAATACCCAATGGTAGACTTCTTATCTCCTCGGTCACCGGTATAACCTGAATCCAAATATCTAGAAATGTACACATGCCCATGTTTCTTGTACACCAGATTTTTTTCTTGGACAACTTTTAATGCAAGCCAAGATCCTCATCGCAACTAACCAGTGAATCTCTCTGGGCTAACGCATGAATCTGCTCAGTACTCCCACAGCACAGGTAATATCTGGCCTAGTAACTGTGAGATATATCAACTTTCCAATCAACCTTCTATATCTTCCTGGATCATCAAGTGTATGACTGTCATCAAACTATAAATCCATATTGGCTTCCATTAGAGTGGTAGCAGGTTTGTATTCTAAAATTCTAGCTTCCTCAAGAAGATCCAGAGCATACTTTCATTGGGAAAGAAGTACACTGTGTTTTTAATAAGCAATTTTAATTCCCAGAAAGTATTTTGAACGTCCCATGTCCTTGGTCACAAAATGAGGCTTGAGATACATCTTAGTTTCTATTATCCTAGCTGAGTCACTCCCAGTCAGTAAATGTCATCAACATAGACAAATAGAAGTACAATGCTAGACCTTGTGCACCAAACAAAAACAGAGTGATCTGAATGACATCAACGAAAGCCAATACCAGAAATGGTAAGACTGAACTTCTCAAACCACGCCCTCAGACTCTGCTTGAGTTCATGTATAGCCTTCTTTAGATGACAAACATTAGTCTCCCCCTGAGCAACATAACCTGGAGTTGTTTCATATACACTTCCTTCTGAAGATCCCCATATAAGAAGGCATTCTTGATATCCAGCTGGAACAGTGGCCATGACAGGTTGACAACAATAGAGAATAAAATCTTGATAGAGTTCTGAAAATCACCTAGAGGGGGGGGTGAATAGGTGATAGTGCTAATCTAGAAACTAAATGCGGAAGCTAAAACAATTTGCAACTACACTTAGTACAACCAACGAGTGTAGCCGAATTCCCCGTGAAGGGCTCTGAACTAACTCCTCTTGATTCCCCTAGATAAGGGTTGAGGTGCTATATGAAGCTCTCGTGGTTAAGTACAAGTGAGGCACACACAATCAAACCAAGCATATACTATGAATAGGCAATATGAATATATGCAAGGCACAAATGCAAACAAATAAGATACGGCAATATGAATGATGCAATGCACAAATAAGAGAGAGGGTTAAGAGACAATTGATCAAAAGCAACACAAAGATATATTTCGAGGTTCGAGCCCCTAGCTCTACGTCCCCCCTTCACCGAGAAGGATTTCCAATCCACTAAGGAGTACCGAACTCCTCTCTCAACCTTACAATGCCACCGAGGCAATACAACCACAATCCACCTCTACCGAAGAGGGATAGGCCCGTAGCCACACAACCAAACTCCACCTCTCACTAGAGGGAGTAAACCAACAATCTCAACCTCTACCAAAGAGGGAGACACCCAACAAGAATAAGGGTTTACAACAAGTGATCCAAAAAGACCACAAACACAATCTCTTTTCCCACAAATAAAAGATCCTATAAATAGGATAGATGATATAGCTCAAGTGAAAAAACTAGGTGTTTGGAAAATAAAACTCAAAGAAATAATCTTGGAAACTCTTGAAGATAATAGAAATAAAGAACAAACACAAATCTCCCAAAATACTATTTTCTTTGATTTTTTCAAAACCTAAAACAAATAAGATAAATCTTTTTGGCACAAAACTCTTTTGAAAACTTGTTTAAAACAATAGAGAAAGTCTGGAAATTTTGGCTCTAAAAATCTTGGTTAAAAACACCAAGCAATGGGGTATTTATAGCCCCATACAAAACTAGCCGTTAGGCTGATTTTTCAGCCTGACACGGCTGGCGGTCGACCGCCAACGGTCATATTTTTGACCGTTGGCTGACCCCGATCGACCGTCCGGGCGACCGCAGAAAAACAGAGAGCAGAGCTCTCTGGTCTGGTCGACCGGCCGTCGACCAGCCCAAGTGCCAGGCCAGACGTGCACAGGCTGTGCACGTCGGTCAACCGCCCGGTCGACCGGCTCCTGGCGTGCAGTGGACCGACAGAGCCTGTCAGGCACTGTTCTGGGTCAGAAAAACAGGTTTTTAAATATTCTAAAAATTAGACAAAAACTTCTAAAAAATCCACAAAAATAGTTTTATCATATTGCATTGATATACAAACATGTGGTAAAAATTTCAACTCAAATATCAAACAATTTGAACTATTTTTGTGTCTTACAAATTTTACCAAAAAACAAAAACTGTATTTTACAAACTTGGATTTTTCAATAGGAAATCTGATTTTTTCCTAAAACACATAGAATACAAAAACATGATATTTAATCATTATGAAGCATGATGCATATGGATAGAAATCCAATATACATGAAATATATATATATATATATATATATATATATATATATATATATATATATATATATATATATATATATATATATATATATATATTATATATATATATATATATATATATATATATATATATATATATATATATATATGAGAAAAATGTATATCAGCCCGCGGGCTGAGAGTACTCTCTCAGCCTGCGGTGACGTGGCTCGATTTGTCACCTCACTGACTTGCGGTCTGCTTTTAGGTAGAAGTTAAATTACCAAATACCCCTTATGATAACTTTTCCTTATTGTTTATTATTATTTTTTCCCCCCTTTTATTTTGCCGCTCTTTATAGAATATAAATTACTTTTCGCCTTATTTCTTTACCTCTTTTTTGAAAGATGTAGTTTCTCCTTTTCAGCCTGGGATAAATTTTTTTTTGAAAATATAAAATCTTTTCAGATCATTGTTTTCAGCCTGCGATAAAATTCTACTTTATAGTTTAATTTTTTTTGTATATAATGTAGTCAGAGTCTTGGTCGCATTGTACATTTAAACTGCGACCTTAGTCAAAGTCTTTCATCGCAGTGTACATGGTGAAATGCGACCAAGGTCGCAGTGTTGTTATTGATAAAGATGGCCGGCAACTGCAATCTAGGGTTGCATTACATGGACTGCGACTTTGGTCGCAGTACGTTAAGTAATTATTTTTTTTGAATATAATGTAGTCAGAGTCTTTGCTCGCATTGTACATTTAAACTGCGACCTTAGCCAAAGTCTTTTGTCGCAGTGTACATGGTTAAATGCGACCAAGGTCGCAGTGTTGTTATTGATAAAGATGGCCAGCAACTGCAATCTAGGGTTGCATTACGTGGACTGCGACTTTGGTCTACGCGTCATTCGTTGTTTCCCGAAGCGGTTTGTCTACGTGTCGGTTCTTCATTGGGTTTAGGCGTTAATGTCTTTTATTTTCAAACCGGCGCTGGCGGTTGGAGACCATTAATGCCGACGATTCTGATTAATGAACCATTAATTATGGTTATTATGGGCTGCCTATAAATAGGGCTCACGCTCTCCCTTTAACTGTCCATAATTAGACTGTTTTCTTTCGAGAGCAATTGCTCTGAGAATTTTCGTCTTCTTCAGAGTCTCTAACAGGGGCCTGCCTCCATGGATGAAGATGACCCTATTGACGAACTTGATCGATGTTCGTCCACAAGGGAAGAAGTCATAGACCTCATCGTCCACAAGGGAATAAGTCATGGTCCTCGTCGTTCACAAGGGAAGAAGTCATGATCCCTGACGAGGACTTAATCCTCACCGAGATCTGTTCTCACTTGACGCACCAGTCAAGCTTGCTGGTGACGGATGGTCAGAGTGGGTATGGCGGGGGGGATGTGGTGGATATAGTGGTGGGTAGCATTCCCTGTGAGGTCTCAAAACCTCCTCTCTTACCCCAGAAGTGACATCGAGGAAACTCCATGCTCACTGGATAACCTTCTGGTGAAGAGATGTTCATCAATGAAAGTTTCTGCTGCCACCAGACCTCCAGGAGAAGATTGCTCTTAGTAGTCAGCAAGGGCTCTTCTTGGCTCTTCTGATGTTTTGTCTTCTTGGATACTTTGATGTTTAGTGTTCTTTGTAACACTCAATCTTATTGATTCTGCTGCCACCAGACCTCAAGAAGAAGATTTCTCTTAGTCAACAAGGGATTTTTTGATGTTTAATCTTCTTGGCTACTTTGATGTTTAGTCTTCTTTGTAACACTCAATCTTATTGATTCTGCTGCCACCAGAGCTCAAGAAGAAGATTGCTCTTAGTCAACAAGGGATTTTTTTGATGTTTTAGTCTTCTTTTGTACTGCTGTATTTGTAACACTTCAATCTTATTGTATAAGAGATCGTTTTGTATCATTTGCACATTCCTGGAGATAAATGCCTGGACATAAATAAAAAGCATATTTGTTTTTTTTAATAAAATACGAACTTTTTCGCAGCCATGCATTGCAAACAAAACAACTATGACCATAGATGACACTGCGACCAAGGTCGCATAAGATACATTGCAAACAGTAACTACTGTGACCAGTGTCGACACTGCGACCAAAGACTGCGACTAAGCAACTGTTGGGGTAATGTGTCACACCGTCGCAGTGTTGTTGTTGATTAAGACTAAAACGAGCAATAGCGACCAAGATTGGAGATTATTTTTTTAAGACTGCGGCCATCAACTGCGACCAAAGTCGCAGTAAAGACCACCAACTGCGACCAAGGTCGCAGTGATGTTGTTGATTAAGAGTAAAGACCAGCAACTTCGACCAAGGTCGGTGTGTATTTTATTAAGACTAAACACCAACAACTGCGATCAAGGTCGCATTTTTTTTATTAATACTACGGTCAGAAACTGCGACCAAGGTAGCAGTGTTGTTGTTGATTAAGACTAAAGTACAGCAACTGCGACCAAGGTCGCAGTGTATTTATTAAGTCTGCGTCCAGCAACTGCAACCAATGTCGCAACCTTTCATTTTAAAAATTTATAAGGTGAAGTAATATAATTATTAACTGCGACCATGGTTAAATACGACCAAGGTCGCAGTGTTGTTGTTGATAAATATGGCCAGCAACTGCAATCTTAGGTTGCTTTACGTGGACTGCGACCTTGGTCGCAGTACGTTAAGTAAGTGTTTTCCTTTAGATTAACATGCATAGCGACCAAGGTCACCGTGTTCTTGTTTTATTAAGTGTTGTTTTGGATTAAGTCATTTTTTTGAATCTAAATGAAAAATGAAAAGTTGTCTGTTGTCTGATGCGACTTGGACTCACTTCGTGAGACGCGACCTGTCATAAAGATTTTATGAGATCTTTTTAACGTCAAGTCTACGTTGATGAACCCGCACCATTCGCTGTTTCCCGAAGCTGTTATTATGGGCTGCCCATAAATAGGGCTCACCCTCTCCCTTTAACAGCCCATAATTAGACTGTGTTCATTTGAGAGCAATTGCTCTGAGAATTTCAGCCTTCTTCAGAGTCTCTAACAGGGGCCTGCCTCCATGGATGAAGATGACCCTATGCACGAAGAAGACCCAGAGCTTGATTGTCCTTTTTCAAGTTCGCTGGGCCTTTGGGAGAATATTTTGGCCGTTGAACTTGATCGATATTCGTCCACAAGGGAAGAAGTCATGGTCCTCGACGTCCACAGTTTTTTAATACACGGGGACGTCAATAACACCACTGCTCTTATTCAACAAGGGCTCTTTTGATGTTTAGTCTTCTTGGTTGTTTTGATGTTTAGTCTTCTTTGTACTGCTATATTGTAACACTCAATCTTATTGTATAAGAGAGCGTTTTGTATCATTTTCACATGCCTGGAGATAAATGCGTGGACATAAATAAAAAGACCTCAATAACAATACTGCTCTTAGTCAACAATGGTTCTTTTTGATGTTTAGTTTTCTTTCTACTGCTATATTGTAACACTCAATCTTATTGTATAAGAGATCGTTTTTGTATCATTTTTCACATGCCTGGAGATAAATTCGTGAAAATAAATAAAAGCATATTTGTTTTTTAATAAACTACGACCTTTGGTCGCAGTCATGCATTGCAAACAAAACAACTTGGACCAGAGACCACACTGCGACCAAGGTCACATAAGACTACAGTGCAAACAGAAACAACTGCGACCAGGGTCGACATTGCGACCAAAAAACCGTGACCAAGGTTGCAGATTTTTTTTAAGACTGCGGCCATCAACTGCGACCAAAGTCGCAGTGTTGTTGTTGATTATTTATAAATACCACCAACTGCGACCAAGGTCGCAGTTATGTTGTTGATTAAGAGTAAAGATCAGCAACTGCGACCAAGGTCGCAGTGTTGTTGTTGATTATTTATAAAGACCAACTGCGACCAAGGTCGCAGTGATGTTGTTGATTAAGATTAAAGACCACCAACTGCGACCAAGGTCGCAATTTTTTTTATTAATACTACGGTCAGAAACTGCGACCAAGGTAGCAGTGTTGTTGTTGATTAAGACTAAAGTACAGCAACTGCGACCAAAGTCGCTGTGTATTTATTAAGTCTGCGTCTTTGATTTAATTAACAGTAATATGGATTAATGATGATATGCCTAGGTCGCAGTATTAATAAAGTCTTTGATTTAATTAAGTCTGCGCCATGGTCGCAGTATTTCAACCAATACATAGTAGTAAAAATGTAATTCACAAAATTAACTTTAGAAAAGAGATTTATATATATTTAAAAAGAAAAACAAAATACAATTTTTTAACTTCTAATCGTCGTCATCACCATCGTAATCAGATTCGTCATCAAGAGTCATGCTTTCGTCTTCTGTCTCTTCCTCTTCTTCAGGTACAGTCTCATCGTCGCTTTCTTCCTCTTCATTTTTGTGTTTTGGTTCATCAATGAACTCCCAGAAAGGGTCGTCTGTATCAATCTCAGATTCTGACCCGTAGCGAGACATTGTTTCAGAACTAAACATAAAATCATCATTTGATGATTGGCTTCTTTCCGGTGAAGACGGTGGTGATGGTGAAGACATTGTTTGAATGTATTGGCTTCTTTCCGGTGAAGACGGTGGTGATGGTGAAGACATTTTTTGAACTTATTTTCAGAACAGTTAAGAGTAACTAGTTTGAGCAAAATAACTTAGTATGTTTTTAATCCTTTGCTCATGACCCTTTATATACTTTTAATCCCGGAATTCCAAAAGGTTTAAGCTCTTTGACCACGTGAATATCTCTCAAATATATTTTCTATCTTTTCCCAAAAATTGTATACTTCCTAGGTGACTGTTCAGTTATCCAAAACAGTTTAAAAGTTAATACACTATAACTTTAAATTACTTTGAACTCCAAAACAGTAATTATTGCGACCAAAGTCGCATTGGGAACTGATAAATGATTAACTGCGACCATAAATTGCATCCGTAGTAGGATCGGTGGGGAACTACGGATGATTGAGTAAAATATAGTTTTTAGGTATGAGATAATATACTAGTAACAAGCATTATATAAAGGTGAATATTTTTTTACTTTTGAATGCTAGAAGTCGCAGTCGTCATTTAAAAGGGGTATTTTTGTCATTTTGATTCACGATTGTTTAGGCGGGATTTTTTGATTTTTTGTGGCGCCCACACTCTGCGACCGATGTGTGGCCTATATTCAGCCACGTCCCGCAGGCTGAGAAACTCTCTCAGCCCGCAGGCTGAGGTACAGATAGCCCTATATATATATATATATATATATATATATATATATATATATATATATATATATATATATATATATATTATATATATATATATATATATATATATATATATCATAGTTTTTGTCTTTAATTCCAAAATAATGTTTTGTTAAAAATACCAAAACATAAAACTACATGAATAGGTATGTCAAACTAAGTTTGTATAAGACATGTAAGCATGTATGTATATAGAGCACATCTAATATACATAAAAACAAAGTTAACTTGTTTTGATCAATCTATTCATGAAAACCAATTCCAAAACATAAAACTTGTGTGTGTTGTGCACTTGAACATATCAACTATTCTTATCTTTACAAATGGATCTAAACACACTAAACTATGGATACCTAAGTTTTCTTGACGATCTTCCATCTTCAGTCGACTCGATCCAAAACGTGATCCACGAGTGAGACTCTAACGAGTGCAAGGTATGATCTTGATGCTCGGGCTCTGGAATCACCATGTGAAGGCTTCAAAACTCATCTTGTTGAAGCAATCACCAACTAATATCTTGCTAAATAATCTGAAACTAAAATCACAAGATTATTAGTAAACATAACTACATGAGTTAATCATCATCAAAACTAGAGTGGAAGCCTCTGGGCCAACAATCTCCCCCTTTTTGATGATGACAAAACTCATGGAGTTATATATACATAGATTAAAGTTAAGCTTCAAAGAAACTCCCCCTTAACTCATGCATCACAATAAACAATAAATATATGCAATGTAAGCTCACAAACATGTATGCATAGACATGCATAAAACAAGGTACCAAATACAAAAACATGTTCTTGATACAAAACATATGAAATGCATTATGCATAAAACGTGCTCTTGATACCAATAAAACATGCTCTTGATACCAATTAAATAATTAAATGACAAACTAATAAATAAATAAAACATGCATATAAAAACATGTACCAATCTATATTTGAGTTTATATGCATGTTAAACTCACAAATACTTCTCCCCCTTTTTGTCAATCATCAATAAAGGGGTTAAAGTAAAAACAAATCAATAAATTTTTCTCCCCCTTTTTGTTTGAAACAAGGAATCAACAAAAGGGTTAAAATAATAAAACAATGTTCTCCCTTGTTTGTCTAAAACACAAATGATGTAAATAAGGGGTGACAATCAATTAAGATATCAATTTAAAAATAAGTCAAAGTAGCATCTTGATACCAATTGAAAGTGAACATATAAACCAATGAAAGTAAATAAGGCACTGATACCAATTTTTGAGAAAACACATAAAAATCTTGATATCAATTGAAATTATTCAAATAAACATCTTGATACCAATTGTAAGTATTTGTCATTAAGAACATATGATACCAAAATAAAAACAATATAGATGAGTATACAAAAATGTCAATATTGATACCAATTGAAAGAATCCAATGATACCAATTGAAACAACAATAATATCAAGTGTATACCTCATATCCTATCCTCCCAATCATGTTCAAGTTTAAAATGATTTTCACTATAAAGCATACATGAGCATGATCTCCCATCCAACCACCCTTTGAAGGTAGGGGTTTCCAAAAAGATTTGAAAATAATGTATGTTTGAAAACATCTACCATAACGAAGAAAACTAGTTAAATGGAAAAACTTGTTAACTAGTACGAAATCCTTCAAGTAAGGAATAAAACAAACATATTTTTCATGAAACTATGTAAATTACATGATCACTAAACACTCGAAATCAATAAGGCACATATCATACTCATGAAAACAAAATCATGAGAAACCATATAAAGTGAGTGCACAAGTGTAATGTGAAACATGGCATCATCATGAAATATGCAATCAAGCTCAATATTCCTTAAAACATGAAACATCATCAAAACTTATTTAATCTTCAAGGCATATGTATGTCTTATATAAACTAAAGCATACATTCATATCCAACACAACGAGTCCACAAATGTATATGCATGAAGGCACATGGCTCAAAGGATGTATATGTATAACAATAATTTTGATAAAATGGACATATACATGAAGTTAAACAAGAAATCATAAAACAAATTCAAAAATGGGAATACAAGTTTAAATGCATGGATCATCAAATTAGACTATACTAGCACATCTAATGGGTACAAATAAGCGTTCAAGATCAAACATATATAAATTTATTTGTGGCCCACTATATGTACAAGTATAAATCCTAGTTTTAATGAAAACTAACATTTAAACAAGTAATCAATACATGAAGCATAAACAAGGTAAAAATAACATGAAAAATATAAACATGATTATTATGAAAATTCACATATTATTAGAGCTAAGATAAACATGATAGCTAAATAATGGTGAGAACACAAAATAATAGTCCATATTAAACATGGGTGTCTCAAAAGGCTATACATGCATGTCAAGGGTCTAATAATCATGACATTAACATAATAATCTATAAACATCAAAGCATGCTATAAATAATGAACATGAAAAGCATGTAAATATAAACGGGAGTTAGAGATCGATACCAAAACCGATGAGGGCACCGCTCTAGTTCTCCAAACCAAGGTGGTCCTTCCACCAAACTTCCTTTGAAAGTGATGCATCCAAATAGTCATCATGAAGCTCGGAACGCATCCACTCCAAGGTACCGCTACTCTCACGTCATGTGAGAGCCCACACCTACATCATAAACAAGAGGGGTGGTCTTTGGTACCCATATCTTTTTGGTCCATGGGGGTTAGTACCTTCTCTAACCCAAACAAATTTATTTGCTAAATTTGAAACATGTATACGATCATAGCAAAATTTAGCAAGGTGGCCCTTACGTCCACAATGTGTACAAGTGTACACATGGGCATACATGGTGTGATGGTGTCCGTGAGGAGCATGTGTATGCCGTGGAGGGTACATGCATAGATGGAATTTGTTTCTTTCGAAACAAGGATTTCAAACGTGTATGGTTCATGGCACAATGGCTCAAAGTGGAGCCCAAACAATCCATATTCTTCTTCAATAAATTTATATCATTTTTAATTATAGAAGAAGTGGAGCATGCAAGGGGTGATCTAGGTGAAGTATGACAAACATGTGTAGACATATCATTTTTCAAAACATATTCTTCTTTAAACATTCTTCTAAATCCTTTGAAATAGAATCAATTTTTATTTTTAAAGAATTATTTTCTTTTACAACAAATTCAATTTTGAAGATAAAACTTTATTTTTCTTCAAAATTGTTTCACAATCATTTTTATTTTTTAAAAATTCATTTTCTTTTAGGGCAAGTTCTAGTTTAGATTTCAATGAATCCCTCTCATTGAAAATCTCCTCTTTCTCTTGCAAAACAATATCAAGTCTAGAAATCAAATTTTTATTTTCATTGTTAAGGCCTAGACTTTTCTTTTTCAACAAATTATATTTTTCAATTAATTTTTCATACACAATAAAAAGTTCTTCATTCAAAGCATTGGCATCAACATTCTCATCACATGAAGAACTACAATCTAATTGAGATTCCGAATGTACCTCAAGGGAGTTATTCCCTTGGACCATGAAGCATTGAGAATCGGATTCTCCACTAGATCCTCCGGTTGGATTGGCAATTGAAGCTTAGAGGTGGATGTGATTGTCAACTTGTTCCACACTGCAAAGGCGGAATCAAGGTTAGAAACAAGCATAAGATATTCTTTTGAAAGCGTGCTTCTAATAGCCTCAAGGGCTTGTGCATTGGCCCCTATATGATTGCTATTACCAAGATAGCATTTCTTGGTAGCGGCAAGGAAAACATGCAAGCCTAGGGTTTGTAGGTAAATGGACATCTTAGTCTTCCAACAATGATGTTGGAAGAATCAAACATAGGTGGGGTCATGAAGTCCATGGGTCCAAACTAAATGTGTGCAAACAAAAATATGTGCAAATGCAAAAGGTAGATTAGCTAAACCAAGATCTCACTCCTACGTTATTAAACCTAAAGTATCAGGAGCGTAGGCTCTGATACCAATTGAAAATTACCTAGAAGGGGGTGAATAGGTGATAGTGCTAATCTAGAAACTAAATGCGGAAGCTAAAACAAATTTGCAACTACACTTAGTACAACCAACGAGTGTAGCCGAATTCCCCGTGAAGGGCTCTGAACTAACTCCTCTTGATTCCCCTAGATAAGGGTTGAGGTGCTATATGAAGCTCTCGTGGTTAAGTACAAGTGAGGCACACACAATCAAACCAAGCATATAATATGAATAGGCAATATGAATATATGCAAGGCACAAATGCAAACGAATAAGATATGGCAATATGAATGATGCAATGCACAAATAAGAGAGAGGGTTAAGAGACAATGGATCAAACGCAAACACAAAGATATGTTTCGAGGTTCGAGCCCCTAGCTCTACGTCCCCGCCTTCACCGAGAAGGATTTCCAATCCACTAAGGAGTACCGAACTCCTCTCTCAACCTTACAATGCCACCGAGGCAATAGAACCATAATCCACCTCTACCGAAGAGGGATAGGCCCGTAGCCACACACCAAACTCCACCTCTCATCAGAGGGAGTAAACCAACAATCTCAACCTCTACCAAAGAGGGAGCAACCCAACAAGAATAAGGGTTTACAACAAGTGATCCAAAAAGACCACAAACACAATCTCTTTTCCCACAAATAAAAGATCCTATAGAATAGGATAGATGATATAGCTCAAGGGGAAAAACTAGGTGTTTGGAAAACAAACTCAAAGAAATAATCTTGGGAAAACTCTTGAAGATAATAGAAATGAAGAACAAACACAAATCTCCCAAAATATTATTTTCTTTGATTTTTCCAAAACCTAAAACAAATAAGATAAATCTTTTTGGCACAAAACTCTTTTGAAAACTTGTTTAAAACAATAGAGAAAGTCTGGAAATTTTGGCTCTAAAAATCTTGATTAAAAACACCAAGCAATGGGGTATTTATAGCCCCAATACAAAACTAGCCGTTAGGCTGATTTTTCAGCCTGACACGGCTGGCCGTCGACCGCCAACGGTCATATTTTTGACCGATGGCTGACCTCGGTCGACCGCCCGGGCGACCGCAAAAAAACAGAGAGCAGAGCTCTCTGGTCCGGTCGACTGGCCGGTCGACCGGCCCAAGTGCCAGGCCAGACGTGCAAAGGCTGTGCACGTCGGTCGACCGCCCGGTCGACCGCTCCTGGCGTGCGGTGGATCGACAGAGCCTGTCAGGCACTGTTCTGGGTCAGAAAAATAAGTTTTTAAATATTCTAAAAATTATATAAAAACTTCTAAAAATTCCACAAAAATAGTTTTATCATATTGCATTGATATACAAACATGTGGTAAAAATTTCAACTCAAATATCAAACAATTTGAACTATTTTTGTGTCTTACAAATTTTACCAAAATACAAAAACTGTATTTTACCAAACTTGGATTTTTCAATAGGAAATCTGATTTTTCCTAAAACACATAGAAATACAAAAACATGATATTTAATCATTATGAAGCATGATGCATATGGATAGAAATCCAATATACATGAAACATATATATATATATATCATAGTTTTTGTCTTTAATTCCAAAATAATGTTTTGCTAAAAATACCAAATATAAAACTACATGAATAGGTATGTCAAACTAAGTTTGTATAAGACATGTAAGCATGTATGTATATAGAGCACATCTAATATACATAAAAACAAAGTAAACTTGTTTTGATCAATCTATTCATGAAAACCAATTCCAAAACATAAAACTTGTGTGTGTTCTGCACTTGAGCATATCAACTATTCTTATCTTTACAAATGGATCTAAACACACTAAACTATGGATACCTAAGTCTTCTTGACGATCTTCCATCTTCAAGTCGACTCGATCCAAAACGTGATCCATGAGCGAGACTCCAATGAGTGCAAGGTATGATCTTGATGCTCGGGCTCTGGAATCACCATGTGAAGGCTTCAAACTCATCTTGTTGAAGCAATCACTAACTAATATCTTGCTAAATAATCTGAAACTAAAATCACAAGATTATTAGTAAACATAACTACATGAGTTAATCATCATCAAAACTAGAGTGGAAGGCCTCTGGGCCAACAAGTTCATCCTGCCAACTAGCGAGAATGTCTCAAAATAGTCAATCCCATATGTCTGAGTATACCCCTTGGCCATGAGTCTGGACTTATATCTATCCATAGAGCCATCTTGGCGGTACTTTAAAGTAAGTACCCAGCGACAACCAACAATCACCGCATCTGTTGGTGCTCTAGAAGCAAGAGCTTCCATCTTCTCATCCATAGCATGTTTCCAGACAAGTACAAATAAAGCCCATGTATAAGACCTGGATATAAACTCAAAAAACAAAGAGAAAGTAAACTGGTGAAAAGTAGGATTTAGATTATCAAAAGAGATGAAACTAGAAATAGGGTAATCAGTGCTTGACCGTTCACCTTTTCGAAGGACAATAGGAACATCAAGGTCAGAGGGAGAAGCTGATGGTGTAGTGGTAGGACCGTCTACTGGAGAAGGAATAACCAGAATAGGTTCAGAGGCAGACATATCTGAAATCTCATACTGGTTTTGATACAGGTAGATTTTTAGTTTCTGCTAGCGGTACTGGCAAAGAAACAGTAGAGGCAGGTGTAGGTAATGACACATATAGTGAAGGAGAAATAGTCTCAAATGCGGTGAGGGGAGCCTGTGTAGAGAAATATGGAACAGACTCAAAAAATCTAACATCAACAGACACTAAATACTTCCTGGTGGAGCGATTATAGGACCCGTATCCTTTTTGAGTTCTAGAATACCCAACGAATACACACTTCACAGATCTAAGAGATAACTTATCTAACCCAGGAGATAAATCTTAAACAAAACAAGTGCATTCAAAACACAGAGAGTCATGGAGAAGGGGTTTTTGTTAGCATAGAGACAAAAAAATGGAGATCTATTATAGAGAACAGAAGAAGACATCCTATTAATTAGATAGCAAGTACTTAACATAGCATCAGATCATAAATATTTCGAAACTCTTATATGTATCATTAAGGTTCTAGCAACATCTAGAATATGTCTATATTTTCTTTCGATAACTCCATTTTGTTGGGATGTATGGGAACAAGAGGTCGATGAATAATACCATTTTAGGAATAAAAACAGATACATTCTTTTTTACATACTCCATGGCATTTTCAGTACGAATCACACGAATAAAAGTAAAAAACTTATTTTTTATTTCATTAAAGAAAGACTCAATTATACTAGACACTTTTGACCTCTCTTTTAGGAGATACAATCACGTCATGCGAGAGAAGTCATCAATAAAGAGCAAAAAATATCTAAAATCCTTAATAGAAGCATATGAGTAGGACTCCACATATCAAAATAGACCAACTCAAAGGGGGAACTACTACGGATATTGATTCGACTCGGATAGGTAGCACGATGATGCTTACCTAACTCACAAGATTCATAACCTAAAGAAGAGATAGAGAGCTCAACAGGAATAATTGACCAGATCTTTTGTAACGAAGGATGACCCAAGTGCCAGTGTCACTGTAAAACCGGATCAAGTTGACCTGCAACCAAGCCTGTAGGGGTCACTCGATCATCCAAATAGTATATGCCTCCTCGCTCATGCACCGAACCAATCCCCTTCCCAGTCGACAGGTCCTGAAACACGCAATGAGAAAGAAAAAAGTTATTTTGCAGTTATTTTGTTTAGTAAGCTGATTGATAGATAAGAGACTAACAGAAAAATGTGGAACATAAATGACATCAGTATGGGTTAAGGATGGAGTGGCTGAACGACCCCATTGCCTAGTATAGGTGAATGAGTACCATCAATAATTTTAACAGAAGTATGGGAAGTGGACATACTTAGGGAAACAAACTTTTGTGTAATACCTGTCTTGTGGCATGAGGCTCTAGAGTCTAAGATCCTGGGTTTTGAGGAGAGACAATATAGGTGTGCATACCTGAAGCAGATATATGAGTTGCTGAAAGATTGGTATGAGAGAACTCTAGTTATCGAAGTCGATCATACTCCTCTTGTGTCAGTACAACTTGAAAGATACAAGAATAGTGAAGGAAGTGGATGAATAGTCCTGAGAGTGCTATGCAGAGCAGAAGAGTCAGACTCAGATAGCTGTGCCCACTCAGGTCGACCGAATTTCTCCTAGCATTTCTCGGAGATAATTACTGCGTCTACAGTGCTTGCATTGCCAAAGGCCTTTCTCAGAGGCACTTTGTCTGCTTCCATACGAGCCACGTTCATCTCCAATAAATTCACGTCCCCATCCTCCAAAATCGCGGCCACGACCACGACCATGGTCACGTCCAAAAATCATGACAGACTACTCAATGGAAGGTGTACAGGAAACATCAGTGCAAGTAGATGCTCGCATAACTCTCGAGAAAGTCACAGTCAATGTTGGAATACTATCTCCTCCCAAAATTTGACCCTGTACTTGGGATCATAAAGTGGGGCTCAAGCCAGATAAAACTTTAACACTGCGAGATCCTGACGATACCCCCTCAGAGTTACCACATCAGTAATAGATAGCTAATGCATCTTTAACTTATCAATCAGACCTTTAACTTCACTATAGAACTCAGACACAGATTTGTTTCCCTGTTTGAGTTTAAACAGGCGCTCATAGATCTCAAAGACCCACGAGAGATTCTTCTCATTTTCATACATGATATTCAATGTATCTCACATGTCTTTAGTAGTAGGCATGAACATGATATTACTGTTGGCCCAAAGGCCCATCGCTCTAGTTTTGATGATGATTAACTCATGTAGTTATAGTACTAATGATCTTATGTTTATATAGTTTCAGATATTTGATCAAGATCTTAGTAGGTGTTTAACTTCACAAAAAATTCAAAGTCAAATTTAAAGTTAGCACGTGTTGTTTTAAGAGCTCGCGCATTAAGAACACATCTAGTACTCAAGGAGGAGTCTAACTCATAGATCAGGGTTTGGACCAAGTCAAGATGGAGAAGAAGATTTTCAAAAGAAGGTTTTCAAGACTTGAGTCATTTTTGTAAGTGTTAAGATTTATTTTTAGATAAAATGTAAATGATAGATTAGTTATGGATTGCTCAAGCTCATACATACACAAAATTTATATGTGTCTTCATAAAATAATTTTAGTTTTAGAAAATACCATTTTGATTTTAAGCTTCAAAATGTACATCCTTATGTTTCATGATTAGATTCATCAAAATAAGTTTATATGATTTATATGTGTTTTAGATTTTATCCATACACATTGTTAGTTCAAATGTTTAGGAAAACTTATTTGATGTTTCTATATCATATGTTTTGAGTTTTGTATTTATCAAAACTTATTTTAGAGCTTATTGTCAAAACATAGATATTTTATTTTATATGTATATTGGATCATATCCATACACACTAAGTTTCAAAAGTGTTTTAAATATCTTATTTTTGTATTTGAAGAAGTTTTGAAAAAAATCATTATTTCAAATTGAAAATTGATTTTGAAAAATACAGATTTTTATTTAAGACTAAATTTCTATATCACAAAATAGTTCAAAAAGTTTGTAATATGTGTTGATTTTTGATCACACATATTTGTAATTCAAAGTATTTTAAATAAAATTATTTTTATAAATTTGATGTGATTTTATGAGATTTTATAAGAGTTTATAAAACCACGTTTTAATCCCCAAAATTCCTGACCTGGCCTTTTGGCGGTCGATCGAGTCAGAAGTCGGTTGACCTGGCGATCGACCGATGTGCATAGATTGTACACGGACCTTGGCTTGAAGACCGGTCGACCGGGTCGACCGATCCAGAGAGTTCACTATCTGGATCTGGCCCTGGTCGACAGGGCGGTTGACCGGCCAGAGAGCTATGCTCTCTGGATCTTACCTTGGTCGACCGACCAGTTAACCAATAGGTCAAGACCTGGGTGCGGTCGGCCAGACGGTCGACCAGAAGTGCCACGGTCAAAATTTTGACCATTGGCCTATTGACCGACAGGTCATCTGGCCTGCAGATTTGACCCCAACGGCTATATTTCTAAACTCTACATAAGGGAGCTGTTTTGGCTGGTTTTACACAAGATTTTAGGAGAGTTTTTGAGCCAATTTTTTTTACCTTTCTCAGAGGTTTTCCAACAAATTTTAGAGCTTAAATTCTACATCAAAAAGAGTGTTTACAAGAGTGATTCTCTTGTGTTTTCCAAAAGGATTTATTGAGTTTTTTCTCCATAAATCTATCCTAGTTTTTCTCACAAAAACTTGAGTTTTTTCATTACCATATCTATCCTACAAGAGCTTTATTGTGAGAGTGTTTTTGGTGATCAAAGTGTAGAGATCACCAAGTGTTCATCTTTTTAATTGAGGAGGCGAATTTGTGGGTTTATGTTGTGATGAGTTCTTGTGGGAGCTCGGTGTAGAGGTGCAGCCTTGTAAGGGACTCGCGGGTCCAAGAGAACTCGTTGTAGGTGTTACGGCACCGAGTGATCTTGCGAGATCGATTCTAATGGAAATCCTTCATAGTGTTGAAGGCGGGGACGTAGAGCATGTATGCTCGAACCTCGAAATAATTCTCCCGTGTTTGCGATTGCTTATCTCTCTCTGTCACTTGTATTTATATATCTTGCATGCTTATATTGTTTATCTCCTTATATGCTTGATATACTTGTGGTTAATTGATATATGCTTGGGATTGTTTGCTCACACTTGTATTCAACTAAGAGAGCCATAGTGACATCTCAACTCTTAATCTAGAGAAATCTTAAGGAGTTAGTCCAGAGCCCTTCACTGGAATTCGGCTACACTCTTGTGTTTACCTTGTGTGTTAGTTAATAGTTTTAGTTTGCATAAATAGTTTTTAACTCCGCATCATTTGCATTAGATTAGCTAGTACACCTATTCACCCCCTCTAGGTGTATTTCAATTACCACTAATCTTCTCCTCTAGACTGTTAAGAAGCCATGTCATTACGGAATAATCTCTAGTAAGCCAAGTCACATACGTGGGATCTGTATTAGCAGGTGGAAGCTGTAGAAGATGAGCCAATTTGTTCTGAGCGCCAATGAATATGCGAAATGCCTATGCCCATAATAGGTAGTTGGAGCCATTCAACTTCACAGTTGTCCCCAACATTGTCTTGGGGACAGAAGTTTCCAACCATCGGAGAGGAGGTCATAGTGGAAGATGAACTCATAGTCTCAGATATAATATTCAGTCAGAGAAATCACCAAAAAAAGGATAGCCAGTAGTAGTAAGCAGCCAGTAATAAAGAAAAGCAGATAACTTAGGTATCAGATAGTAGCATATAGAGGCTCAAAAATAATATCTAATCGATGTAAAACAAAAATCTGATTTTTAAGCAGTAGACAAAGTAGATCTCACCAGAAAGGCTTATAGAGCATCCAAATAACAAGATCAGATATAAAAATATGAGTTTTAAGTAGTTAACATATCAGATCTCACCAATGAGTCTTGTGGAACATGAAAAGATCCAGATTAGTTCTAAAAAATTGATTTTGAGTAGTTGGAGTACTTCTTTTGGACTCTTCGAAAGATCAGCAGGTGGCGATACTTGATGGAAAGAACTTGAGGAGGTGGCGTTTTTTAATTGGGAAACAGAATCAGAACTAAAAACAGAATCAGAACTAAAAACAGAACTAGAGAATCAGAACCAGAATCAGAATCAGAATCAGAAAAAGAATCAGAATCAGAACCAGAATCAGAATCAGAAATAGAATCAGAATCAAAATCAGAAATAGAATCAAAATCAGAACCAGAATCAGAATAAAAAATAGAACCAGAATCAGAATCAGAAAAAGAATCAGAATCAGAATTAGAATCAGAACCACAATCAGAATAAAAAAGGAAACCAGAATCAGATTTATTCCTTTTAAATCTGGAAAACTATTCTAAGTTTGTTCTTACTAAAACCTATATAAAGGGGTCATTAGGGTTGAGTTCATTACAACAACAACAATTCCATTGAAAATCAAAGTTTTGTTTCAAGAGAAAAGGTTTTTGTTTCAGTTTTTGTGCTTTTACTCTCTGAAAATCTCTTCAAGTTTTGGTTCTAAAAATCTCTCTTCTATTTTTAAAATTCATTTACAAAACCTTGTGCTTCAATCTTATATATTATTCTCTAGGGTTTTTGTAAAAAAAAGTCTTTCAAAAGAGAGTTTGTGGTCATTTGATCACCCAGTGCTTATTGTAATTGTTGCTACGCTACCTCTGGATTAGAGGAGTGCGTTGGGGAGTTGTGTACTCCATAGTAGTTGTAATTCTTTTGGTGGAAAGCTCTAGTGGATTGAAATTCTTCACGGTGGTGAAGGCGGGTACGTAGAGTGGTGGTTCGAATCTCGAAACAAATGTCTTTATTTGTGATTGATTTTGTCTCTCTTATCTACTTTATTTTCATTCATTTATTATTGATCTATACTCTTACAACAAGATTGCATTGAGCACCTCAAACTCTTATCTAGAGGAATCACGAAGAAGAAGTTCAGAATCCTTCACAGGGCATATGGCTTCTAATCATACTTTGAGTGATCGTTTGCATCATATCATTTTATTTTGCATTAGATTTTTATTTGATTAGCCTTACACTTATTCACCCCCTTTAGGTGTAATTTCATCTATCGCCTCCCGTCTTTGTGAATTCGACTCGTTTTAGCTTCTATGCTATAATGGAAGTATCGAGGAAGCCAAAACACACGCACTTTAACTCTTGATTTCAAAACATACACTTTTTGTGCACGGTTTCCCCTGATCAAGATAATATTTAATGGTTATTCTTAGTTTATACTTAGATACTTTGATAGCTTAATGTTAAGTCTAAAATAACTTTTCTTATACTATACTTTGAGACTTTGATAAACTAATGTTTAATCTTATCTAGTGTATTTTAATTAGGGTTTACTTTCTATCTTACATTTCTTATTTGAGTTTGAAGCAACACACTGGGGTTAATCTTTCTAGGTTCAATAGGGTTAATCTTTAAAGGTTCGATATGATATTTATTCTTAATAGACTAGTGCTTGATTGTGGCAGATGATTAGTGGGCTAAGACCCCTCTTTCTATTTAAATCAACCGTTTTATAAGCATCATCTTTTATTTTCAAGTTTTACACAGAGAGAATATATCGAAAAGCTTTCATCACATCTCTCCCTGTGGATCGACCCGTTTAATTCTAATTACGGCGAATTAAATTATGAGAAAATAGAAAAATTTTAACCTTAACTTTTACTTTTTACTCTCTTTTCTCTGTCAATCAAATTTTGCCTCCGTTGCTAAGGAGGAAACGAAATAGTTCTACTTGTTTACTAAACCTCAATTTCTCTATTTTTGCATGCAAGTTAGGAGAATAGGAAAAAAGAATTGCACTTAAGCATATATAAGTGGTTGTAGGACTTTGCATTTTTAGTAGAGCCCTAAACCCTCAATAAGGCCGCGCAAACACAACCTGTTGAGTTGACTACTGACCTATTTTTGTGCAGAGTTACTTGAAATTGCTTAAATTATTTACTGCAGTAGATAGTTTCTCTGTTTGATAACCCTTTATATTTCTAATAAATTAACAGTAACCTATTAGTTGATTAACTTAAATTTTTTTTTTAACTCTTGCATCATAGGCACGTGTCTATTTAAATTCTTTAATTTTTGTTAAAGAGTGTTGGAGACTAGGTACGTTCGCATTACATATAAACTAGAAAACACCCTTGGCTGATTTACTGGTTTTAAGTGAATTTTTTTTTCTATTTTCTTGTACACGTACACTAATACATCTTAAGAGCAAAACTCCTAAACAACATAAGGTGCGGACGTCATTACTCTTTCCTAGCCACAAACCTTCTTTTTTACACTCACAACTTAATCCTAATTTAAAATTAACTATACGTTAGCCCTGGGATTAATTAGACTGACGGAGATTAACTACATGAGGAAGTTGTTAGAAATTAACTCTTACCAAATCGGTGACTAGGTTGGAGATTGAGAGGCGCAAATTCGAAGACCGGTGGTTTGGCATAATTAGGTTCGTCTTGCCAGATACCTCCCGCCAATCTTGCCACCTATATACCTCCCACAGATAATCAAAAGTTAGGAGTCATATAGGTCTAAGCTTACCCTAAATAGAATTGATTGATTTTTGTTTTCTTTTGTGGTGAATTAATTTGAATTGATTGTGCATGTAAGTGTAGAAGAGACCCAATTACATCTAGATTGATTAGGACTAAGTCACCACCTCAATCTTACTAAAAACAAATCACAACTAAATAAAAAAATAAAAAAATATTCCACATGGCCTATCCAAATTCATTTGGGTACAATTCATTTATAGGCTAAATTCATCTTTCCATCCACCAACCTCTTTTTCGAATTTTCATCCCCAACCAACCATCTTATCTTTTATATCATATCCTATAATTTGGTGTAATTATTGTAATAATCCATCTCATTCTTCGATACAGTGTCCCTTGATAGGGTATTCGTTAGGACGTGGTCCAAATCAGTTTCACACATTTCAAGGACCTACGAGCGAACCCTATCCATCACATCAATTAGATTCAATAACAATCATAAGGAGGACACATAAACTTCACACCAAATGCTAAGTAACAATCTTTCACACTGAGCCCATCTAGAGATGGCTAATGAGTTAGCGATTGAGTAAGAGGAGCATTCATTTTCTACTCAACCAGTTCTTGATCTAAAACCAAATAGACCTATGTCAATTCAGGAACACAGCAATCGAGATAGAATGAAAAAATTCAAAGTAGAAAAAAACATGTCAATTCTAGATCATATTCGTCTTCATGAAGAAAATGAGTTCAATAATGAAGTTGATGAGGAAGTATGCATATTAAACGACAATCATCGATATCGAGACAAACTGATGGCCGAATATTCACCTCATAGAGAGAAAGTTGAGTCGTATAGTGAGAATAAATGTGATGATAAATCTTTGCGTTTGGATGAAGTGTTTCAAGTTAATTTGGATACACATACATCTCGCAAGGAAACAGTTGAATTATATTGTGAGAATGTTTGTGAAGATAATGAGCCTCTATTTCTTAATATATTATTTAAGGATGAGTGCGATCATAGTGGTGAGAAAACATATCTTAATGATTTACGTCTAGAGTTTCTTTTAAGAGAAGGAAGCTTAGTTTAAGTATCTTCACATTCAATGAACTAACTAATGATCAATCGTTTGAAAATATAACTCAAGAATCTCAAATTGACAAGAGCTTTAAAAATCCCTCTGAAGATGAACATAACGGTTTGGATGAATCGATTAGGGATGCTTTGGTTAGTTATATACCTCCAAAAGATATAATTAATTCAAGTCTTGAAGAGATGTATGAGGAAAAGCTCAAAATTCTATATATGCATATGTTTATGCGCTAACTACAATGTATAATGAGGATGAATTTGTGAAGAGTGATGGAGGGAAGAAGAGTAGGAGAAAGTTGAGAAAATTGATGAACAAGTTGGAGAGGATGAATACAAAATTGACAAAAAGATTGACCTCTCCAATTTCATCACTAAAGAGGATGAAATTGGAATTATGGAAAGTGAGCTTGAGAGAAGAAATCACGCAAATTGGTAATATTACCTCACTTACATTTTATTTCATACATTCATACATTTCATTTATATATTGAGGACAATGCATGAGATAGGTATGGGGGAGGATTCACTAACATACTAACATATACTAACATAGGTAGATTTACAAACAAATTTTTTTTTAAAACTTTTGAAATAGAAAATAATATTTTAAGTTATTGTTGTAGTGATTAAGTTAATTTTAAAGAATAAGAAAATCATAATTAGGATTTCTTAATACTGGTCAAAATAAGATTATTTGTTTGATTTTTAGGTCTAGGAGAAAAAATTGAAAAAGTAATTTAGCCTTAATTTTTACCTTGATGAAATATGCATACTTTATATACTTACACACTTAGGATTCAAAACAAAGACTATTGTGCCTTAGAAAAATATATATGTATGTGGGAAAAAAATAACAAATCTAAATATTAGCTAGGTGCTTTGGCCTAAGAAAGTCTTGGTATTTAGCGAAAGGTAATTAGGTAAGCTTGAAAAAAAGAAATATATGATATAATATATGTATTAATACATCTAATTATCAATTAGTTAGGTATCAGGGCCTAAAGAAGCCTTGATACTTACACGAAAGAAATTAGATGAGTTATATTTATTAAAAAAAGAAGTGCTTAAAGGGCAACGAAGTGGTAATACTTCGAACTTCTTTCAAAAAAAAAAGACTTATATATATATATATATATATATATATATATATATATAATATATATATATATATTATATAATATATATATATATTATATAAGGCATAAGAGTTAAGTTGAGAAATCCGAGTCAAAAACTCACGATCACAAAGGTGCATATAATTTAGATAAAATAATAGATTAAGTGAGAAATTCAGTATTAATCATAACCTAAATTGATAATGAATATTTGCATAGAGACCAAGTATAAGAATAAATAAT
This sequence comes from Agave tequilana, assembly GCA_038442645.1. NCBI lineage: Eukaryota > Viridiplantae > Streptophyta > Magnoliopsida > Asparagales > Asparagaceae > Agave > Agave tequilana. Next base: position 145,522 of record JAVJIF010003241.1, on the reverse strand, counting down.
TTGGTGATCCTAAAACTTATAGATTATTTGATTTTTATAAAAATATTTCAAATATTATTCTCTTCCAAAAATAGAATTTCGGAAATACTAACATTTTATTTTTCTTTCTTTATAGATTTTGTGGGTATAATTCACTGAAAACCCTCACGAGACAACACTCGTCTTCTAGGGGTAACCTAGAGGTTTAATAGCTTGTTGCACGTGCTAAGTAGAATCGTGGTTCCTACAAAAATAAGTTAGGTTAGATTAGTTTAGTTTAGATTTTTCTTTTTTGTTTCACTCGAGGATGGGTAAAAGATAGGTGTGGGGTTTGATTGTTCATAAAAAGTGCATATTTTTAGTCACATTTTCATATTTATTTTTTATAAAGCACTGTTATTTAATCATTTTAGTGTTTAGTAATGTGCAGACCTCAAAAATTAAAAAGAGAAAAAAAAAGAACCAAAAGAAACACATAAGTAAAAAGAAGCCCAAAAGCCTATCAAGCCCGAGTCAAATCAGAAATTATCCTATCCTGAGTCAAAGATAAGGAGAGAATTCAAATTTAAAATTCAGATTTATAAATAACTCGTTGCCTAAGTTATCTAGGAAATAAGATTATTTTAAATTTCAGAATGCAAACGAGGATTAAGGATAGATCTTTAGATGGATGGACGAGATGAAGCCACGCGCCAAAGCGCAAGCCCAGACTCCACAAAAAGGCTGCGGCCACTATTTTTTTGCCACGAAAATGGGGCATTCCGATAGCCGCGTGCGTGGAGATTTGGAGGGAATATTTTATTGGGACTCCACTACTATAATCCCTTATTAATACCCCTGAAGAGTAACAGAGGAGAGGCATCTCAGAGAATCAAGTTTAGGGTTTTTTAGATCATCTTTTCTTTTTAAATTTCTACTATATTTTCTAGTTTTTCTACTTTGAAGAAGATTTATAAAGAAGAGAAGACTTCTTTACAGGATTAGTGACAAATCTGTAAGATCACCTAGAGGGGGGGTGAATAAGTGATGGCTAATCTAATGGTCACTTGTGAACAAATAATGCGGAATTAAAACTAAGTTGACCAAATTAAACTTCTTTTAATTAAACACTTATGTATAACACAAGAGTGTTGCCGAATTCCCCTTGCGAGGCTCTGGACAAGCTCCTCTAGATTCCCCTTGAATGGGTTGAGGTGCCGCGTTGGCTCTCTTGGTTGAATACTAGTGTTAACAACAATCCCAAGCAAGTATAGCAATTTAAGCACAAGGGTATATCAAGCATGTAAAGTAAAGACAATGAAAGTAATGCAAGATATAAAAGAGACACAAGAGAGAAAGAGAGCAAGAGTGAGCAATCGCAAACACAAAGGGTTTGTTTCGAGGTTCGAGCACACTTGCCTACATCCCCGCCTTCGACACACGAAGGATTTCCACTATGCACGATCCAACCGGATCTCTCCTTGGTGCCGCAACACCTACAAGCCCTCGACTCCCAAGTCCCTTACACACCACAAGCCCACCAGCTCGTCGAGGCCGCACCTCAAGCTACAAGTCCTCACTAGGACCCAACAACACCAAGTCCTCACTAGGACCCGAAACAAACCGCGAACACAATCGTCCGCCTTCTCAAAGAACAAAGATGAACTTTGGTGATCACAACTCTTGATCACCTAAAATCCTCTCACAATAACACTCCTATAGAATGAATAGCTCAATGGATGCTCAAGTGTTTGTGTGAGAAAGCAAGGAAAGAATCTTTGGTGAAAATCTCAAGAAATCACTTTTACACTCTTGTAAAACCTTCCCTTTTGATTGGAAGTATTAGCTCACTATTTTTGTGGAGAAAAACCTCTGGAATGAATATGAGAAACAGGCTCTAAGGTCTCTAAAAATCTTGGCTCAAAACAATGACAAAACCCCCTTTTATAGAGGCCAGAAAATCTGACCGTTGGGCTCTGTCAGAGCTACCGGTCGACCGGTCCGGTCGACCGGCAACGGTCAAAATCCGACCGTTGCAGCCTCCGGTCGACCGTCCCGGTCGACCGCGCAACTGGAGAAGAGAGAAAACTCTCTGTCGGTCGACCGGCCCGGTCGACCGATAATTCCCGAGAGCAAAGCTCTCTTAAGCGGTCGACCGATCCGGTCGACCGTCCTCCAGTGCACACAGGCGTGCACGCTGTGCACGTCCGGTCGACCGACCCGGTCGACCGGCCACTGTCAGTTCTGAAAAATCAGAACTGCCAGAACCTGAAAATTTGGGATTAAGGATAGTCTTTTTTGGCTTAAATAAATCCCATAAATACTTAGAAATTCTACAAAATAGTTTATGATATAGAAACATGTTTGCACAAAATCAAGGCATGTTATTGAAGATTTGACTATTTTTGTAACTTGGAAATATTGGCTCATAATAAAAACTGTTTTTCTAAAACAACATGTTTTTCCAAATTTCCATCAATACAAAAACAAGATACACTTTAAAGCATAGTGTGTGTGGATATGATCCACTACACAATCAAGATGACATATCTAGTTTTTGACATAAAGCACTAAACTTGGTTTTGAAATATCAACATGTTTTCCAAACTTTCATCAAATACAAAAACAAGATATACTCTAAAAGCATAGTGTGTATGGATATGATCCACTACACAATCAAGATGAAATATCTAGTTTTTGACAATAGGCTCTAAGCATGGTTTTGGATATAGATATGTAAACTATGAAATACCAAAAACCAAATTGTATTTTATCACAATAAAAATCTTTTCTTAACTAGGAAAATCTTTTATGAAAATCATTCTATCAAGAGTTCTATCAAGAGTGTGTGTGTGATATAGACTTGAGCATCCACCAATCTATTCTATCCTTTACATTTTATCTAAAATAAATCTTATAAAAACAAACCTAGACTCAAGTCTTCATCTTCTTGAAGTCTTCACTTGAAGTCTTCTCATCTCTTGACTTGGTCCACATGCAATCCACCGAGCTCATCTCTAGATGTGATCTTGATGCATAGGCTCGTGAATCAACCGGTGCTAGCTTCCAACTTGACTTTAAATTCTTTGTTGAAGCTCCACACCTACTAAGATCTTGATAAGGAATCTGTCACTAATTAAACACAAGATCATTAGTAATCATAACTTCATGAGTTGATCATCATCAAAACTAGGGTGATAGGCCTTTGGGCCAACAAAATCCAATAAAGGTTCTTATTTTCTTCCATATCTCTTTTTGCTATTTTTATTTGTGTTCTTCAATTTTAGTTTAGTTTTTTATGCAACTTTTAAATATCATGCTTAATTCCATCATAAATATGAGTAATTAATTCTCTCGTAGCTTGCTAATCTCTCCACTAACTAAAGCCTACTTCTGTAAAAATGAATTTGTTGAACTCTATGCCTATTTGAAACCCAAGGGATAAGTTAATGATTATTGATGATTAGTGATGAATTAAGTTAACTAGCTTTAGGGTATATTGTTTAATGGTTATTCTTAGTTTAACTTAGATACTTTGATAGCTTAGTGTTAAGTCTAAAACAACTTTTTTTATGTTATACTTTAAGACTTTGAAAAACTAATGTTTAACCTTATCAAGTATATTTTAATTAGGGTTTACTTTCTATCTTTTTTCTTGCTTGAGTTTGAAGCAACACTCCAGGGCTAATCTTTATAGGTTCAATATGATATTTATTCTTAATAACTGATGCTTGGTAGTGGTAGATAATTAGTGGGCTATGACCTCTCTTTTTATTTAAATCAATTTTTTAATAACCATTATCTTTTCTTTCTAAGTTTTACACAAAAAGAACCTATCGAAAAGCTTGTATCGCATCTCTCCCTACGGATTGACCCATTTAGCTCTTACTACAGCAGATTACATGGGAGAAAATAGAGAGATTTCTTAACCTTAATTTTTTACTTTTTACTCTCTTCTTCTTTATCAATCATGCACTTCGTTTTGGTTTTTCTTTTTCTGATTGAAAGTGAGAGCAGTGAGAATTACCGTCTAACTTTGGGCTAACGGGTTGTGTCCACGAGGAGGAATGCGATGGAAGCTTTTCGATGAATTATTTAAAGAACAAAGAATGGTATAGGTGCTTTTTTATGTTGAAAAAGATAATGGAGAGTAAGGAAGTGATTAAAAGAAAATTTGAAAACTTAGAGAAAGCTTTGGAAAAGATGATCTTTAAAAAGCTTGAAGATTGATTTGTTATTTTTAATATATGAAAAAGATCTGGACTCACTATCTTACTACTCAACGATTGTTCTTCTCTTAAAATTTTCAGTGCCTCAACTTGATCATAGGCAAACATTAAGCTTGAGTTTCGAAAGTATTAAGTAAAGCAAATAAGATTGTTTGGAAAACTTGACTCTTTTCTTAAGAAATCATCTTGAACTGAATGTTAAATTATCAAGTAATCTTTCATGTATGAAATAAAAATAAGTTCAAGTGATGTTTTAGAAAATAGAAGTTTAGAAATTCAAACCCATCCTCATGTGCCTTCAAGAACACTTCCAAAGAAGCAAGGCTTAGATTAAGGCATACCTATGATTCCGTTGGGTTCTTTACATCAAAACCATTAAAAACAAGATGGATCGAAGAGAGATGATAGTGAGCCCAAAAAAACAAATTTACCTACTCATGATTAAAATAAAACAAGACATGTAAATGAAATAACATATACCCGTGAATTGGAGAAGAAGCCTTGAACCTTTATAGATGTCACTTCAACTTCAGATTACAATCACTCTTTTCCTCTCTCTCACTTGTATCTGAATTGAACTATGAATTAAAAATAGAGATACAATGTCTCAAAACTATCTAATAAAGAACCTAAACCCTAAAAATAAAGAGAAAAACTTAAACTAATTTTTGGTCCCTTCTTCTCTTTCAAATGCAGTATTTATAGGAAAAACCAAGAGGAGAGAGCGTATGAAATAAGGGGAGCAAACACTCTCCCAACCGTCTTAACAAAGCCGCAAAAACGCGGCTTTCCGTAGCCTGGGTGTGGCCAGGTGGCCACACCTGGGGGGTACAGCTCCTGGTTTAGCGATTTTCCTTTATCTGGTTCTGAATTTCCCATTTCAGCTCCTGGATTTGATGAAACTGCCTTTGTTCTTTGGCTTTAACTAATTTACTGTAAAGTTTTGTTTAAACCAATTTTCAACTAATTTTATCTTCTCTGATTTGCCTTGATCTGCCCTGATCTTCTAATTTTGAATTAATTCTAAATTAAATCAGAATTTTGATGGGCTTTTGGGCTTGTTTCTCTTTGCTTTCCTTTAGCAATGGGCCTGCACATTATTAAATAAAAATAAGACTTATTAATAAGATTTATTAGATAATAAACATGGTAATGTGACAATATATATGCAGTATATGTGACTAATCACACCCCCACACTTATCTTTTGCTCGCCCTCGAGCAAAACATAAAAAAAATTAATCCAAGAAATTATTTTGACCACTTTTGCTGGTCACTCGATTGTACTGAGCATGTGCAATAAGCCATTACACCTCTAGGTTACCCCTAGAGGACGAGTTTTATCTCGTGAGGGTTTTCAGTGGATTGCACCCACAAAATACATAAAGAAAGAAAAAAAATGTTAGTATTTTCAAAAGGCATTTTGAAAAGAGAGAAATATTTGAGGTATTGTTGTAAGAGTTCAAGTAATCTATAAGTTATAGGAAAATTGAACTTTTCATTTCTAAACTTAGTCTCTAAAAAATATGTCATCAATCAAAGTAAGGAGTCAAATTGTATTTCTCATCTAGTCTATTACTTTACCCTAAGTCAAATGCACCTTCGTGACCGCGAAGTTTTAACTAAGGGTTCTTTAATTTTAACTCTTATATCTTATTTATTTTTATTTTGGTGGTATTATTCCTCAATTCCATTAGGCTTTCTAATTTGCCATATAACGAGCCTTTAGTCAGTGACACCCATACCGGACAGCCTTAGGGCACCAGGTGAGAAACACCCCTAAGGACTTAAACACTCGAGCAAACAAGGCCACGAAACCAACAGTTTTTATTTATAAAATGTACCCCTTTTATGCATGAATACTTATACTTCATGAGGCACAAATACCCAGCTTAATCAGAGGATTTATATATATATATATTTCAAACTAATCTAATCATCTTTTGCATAAATACCAAGGCTTGCTTAGGCCAAAGCACCTAACTAATTAATAATTAGATTTGTTTATTTTTCATAGATATACATATATATATTGATTAAGGTTCTACCTGCACAAAAAATACAGAATTTTAGAACTTTTAAAACAATTGTGCAAGGTGCTCAATTCTATCGCTATAGCAAATGGCTATGCGGGTCGTGATCCACAAGGAGGGACTAGCGATGGAAGCTTTTTATAAGTTCTCTTTTATGCTATAAAGAATGGTTAAAGTTCTTCTTTTATTTCTTTAAAAGAAAAGAGAAAAAATGGAGTTACTGTTAAGTTAGAAAGAAAGCAGTAAATCGAGAAGGTGGAGAAAATAAAAGTGGATATGTACAAAGAAATTGAAAAAGATTGAAAGAAATTTGGAAGATTATGGTGTTGGTAATTTACACTAAAATTAAAAGAATAGAAAACTAAAACTTAAAAAAGTTACTTACCCTTCGGCGCTTGCTTACCTTTGACCCGTATCGACGATGTACCTTTACTTGAAGGTGAGCGAAGTATGACAAATAAGATCTTGACCATTCCCGTATTACACTATGAATTGAAGGGGCAAGCTACACTAGCATAGAAAATGATATCCATTACCATAAGCCATCAACGGCACTTGCAAGGGTAAGGCAACTTCGAGGCTATCGATTTCATTTGGATCCACAAACACAGAAGAGGGAAGTAAACGAAAACAAGAGTAAAGAAGGAGAAGAAACTTCGATTGATTCAAATAACAATGGAAGAAAAAATCACTTACACCGGTGTCACCTTCAGTACAAGCTTGCTCTCATTCCTCCATGAAAGTATCCTCTCCTCTCAGTTACATAAAGAAAATAAAAATTACATGAAAGAAAATAAAAAACCTAAGTTATAAACTACAAATTAGTCTAAATTCTACTCTCTACTTGGTCGTTCCCTTTGTCTTTGAGATTGCAGGTATCTATAGGAGAAATATAGAGGTTAGAGGAGTATAAAGATAGGGGAAGCTGGATATTTCTGAATTTGAATCCTCCTCTTATCTCCAACTTGATTTGATATGGATATTCAGTTCTGATGTACAGCTTGTTGGCGTGTTGATTGCTGAATATAACTTAACAAATGACAGAATTAGAAATAGTAATCAACTTAAGAGTTATAGCCCTTTAAGTCTTATTTCTGGATCATCTTGAATCATTTGATTTGAATTTTGGTAGCAGAGGTTATGATTCAAATACTAAAATGTATCCACTCAGAATCTGAGTCAAATTTGCTTCATCTCATCTATTGATCTTCTTTCTATCCATTTATCCCTTCGGATTTGGACTCCGTATTTGACGTTATTCTCGGTTGATCTTTAAATTTAACCACTTGATTTACCAAAAACTGAATTTAACGAATTGAATTTTGGATCATCCTCCTTTAACCAAATAGATCTAGTTAAATCTGAATTTAACTGATATTGATTTGATTTTATCCTCTTTCTCCCCATGATTATCTTCAGCAAAATAGACATTTAAGATAAGAAATTTAGCAGATTTATTATATGATAAATGTGAAAATATAATAAATAATAATGCAATAAATGTATGCAATCACACCCCCTCACCTATCCTTTGCTCATCCTCGAGCAAAATAACAGAACTAAATCGAAGATTATTAGACCACTTTTACAGGTCACGTGATTGCACTGAGTATGTGCAACAAGCCGTTAAACCTCTAGGTTTCCCCTAGAGGACGAGTTGCAGTATTAAGCATTCCATAGTCAATGCAAACTCGAAATTGGCTGTAAAATGAAAGCGATGAGAATTACTGTGTAGCTTTGGGCTAACGGGTCGTGTCCACGAGGAGGAATGCGATAGAAGCTTTTCGGTATTTTTTTAAGTAACAAGGAATGGAGTTGTGTCTTTCTTTTTTTTTTTATATATTGAAAAAGAGAATGGAGAGAAGGGAAATGATTTAAAAGAAAAATTGCAAACTTAGAGAAGGCTTTGGAAAAAGTGATTTTTTAAAAAACTTGAAGAGTGATTTGTTGTTTTTAATAAGAAAATGATCTGGGCTCACTAATTTTCTACTCAACTATGTACTTATCTCAAGAACATTTGGGGCATCACTTTTATCATAGGATAAAACCTTTAGTTTCTTTTAATGTCCAAGTAAAACAAATAAATGGCTTTGGTTTAATTTTAAGCCCTTTCTTAACACATCAATAAAAAGAGAATATTAAACCATCAAGCGCAAAGAAGCAAGTATGGAATAAAAACTGTTTAAAAAGATTTGTTCTTTGAAAGTCCAAGTTTAAAACAAAGACATCCTCATGTGCTTTCAAGAATAAAGTTTAACTCAAGTATTTTCTGATTCAAAAGAGTTGCTTTTATAAAAATCAATCAAGAGAGAGGAGGTAGAAGAGATTAATTAGTGAGCCCAGAAGATGATTTAGCTACTCATGATAAAAGGAAAACAAACAAGAGAATGAAAATCAAGTATAAACATACAAAATTTGAGTCGAGTTGAATAAGCGAGTTGAAGCTCCTTTGATTGTCACTTCAAAGATGAATTACACACTCAAATCCACTCTTCTCTCTTGCTGGTCTAAACTAAAAAATAAAGAGGAGATATAACTTCTCTGAACTATCCAACAATGCTCCTAAAACCCTAAAAAATAAACAATAATTCTAATCTTGCTAAAATTCATAAGCATCTTTGAACAAAGTAAGCCAATAAAACTACTTTACAGCACCTTTTCAGCAGTCTTGCGGGGACCAAAGTGTCCGCCGCATGCAAGTTCGTGACAGAAGGGTAAAACACTCTTAATCTCTTTATCGGGAATACATCTCCTAATAATTTGGTTAGAACAGTACTTAAAAAGATATGGTTCCTCCAAAAAGAAATAATAGACTTGAGATAAGAACCGTATATATAGTTTTTAGACCAATGAGATGGAGTTTGATTTGTGACTAAGTAATTCACTATATCAGCTAATCAAGGTTCACTAAAGACGGTTAAGAGTTTTTCATTAGAAAATCATCATTTATGGGCAATTCGTTGCATGGAGAGTTTGGGATACGCGAGAGATGGTCAGAAACGACATTTTCTATGCCTTTCTTATCTCGAATATCGAGATCAAATTCTTGAAGAAGGAGGATTCAACGAATGAGTCTGGCCTTGGCATCCTTCTTCATCATGAGGTATTTAAGCGCAGAATGATCGATGAAAATTGTGGTTTTGGACCCTAGTATGTAAGGACGAAATTTTTTAAGGCAAACACTAATGCCAAGAATTCCTTCTCAATAGTAGTGCAGTTCATTTGAGCATCATTGAGAGTCCTATTAGAGTAGTAAATTACGTACTGCTTGTTATCAATTCACTGTCCTAGGACAGCACCTATTGCAAAATTAGAAGCGTCGCACATGATTTCGAACGGCTTAGACCAATCAGGTGCAGATATTATTGATGCAGAAATAAGCTTTTTCTTAAGCTTCTTCCAAGAATTTATACATTCATTATCGAAAGTGAAGTACACGTCCTTAGCTAACAAATTAGTCAAAGGTCTAGCAATCTTGCTAAAATTCTTGATAAATCTTCGGTAGAAACCTGTGTGTCCTAAGAAGGATCGAATATCCTTCACACATTTGGGCATAGAGAGATTAGCAATAACCTAAATCTTGACTCTATCCATTTCATTTTCTTTCTTATAGATTTCATGACCTAAGACAATTCCATGTCTTACCATGAAGTGGCATTCTCCCAGTTCAGTGTCAGATCTTTCTCAGCGCAACGTTAGAGGACAAGTTCTAAATGATGGAGACATTGAGTGAATGAATCTCTATAGATGGAGAAATCATCCATGAAGATTTCTAAGAATCGTTCTACCATATCAGAGAAAAGACTCATCATGCAATGTTGAAATGTTGCTGGGACATTGCACAAGCCGAAAGGCATTCGACGATAAGAAAATATCCCAAATGGACATGTGAATGTTGTCTTTTCTTGGTCCTCAGGAGCAATAGGAATCTGATTATATGTCGAGTAACCGTCCAAGAAATAGTAATACTCGTGGCCAGCTAAACGTTCAAGCATTTGGACAATGAAGGGGAGCGGGAATGGTCCTTACGAGTTGCTGTATTAAGCTTCCTATAGTTAATGCAAACTCAAATTTTCGTGGGAAGTCGAGTTTGGACCAACTATTTGTTCTCGTTTTTCACTATGGTGAAACCGGATTTCTTTAGAACCGCGTGGATAGGACTTACCCTTGGCTATCTGAAATGGAATAGATTATTCCATTATCTAAGAGTTTCACAATTTCAACATGAAAAACCTCTTGAATTATAGGGTTTAACCTACGCTGCGGGTGTCGTTTTGATGTCACGTCTTCATTGAGATGAATGTGATGCTGAATTATAATTGGACTCAATCCCTTTATGTCGATTATAGTCCAACCAATGGCTTCCCTATGTTTTCTCAGAATAGTTTAAGATTCTCTTCTTGCCCGTCATTTAAATAGGAGGCAATAATGACAGGAAAGGTCTCTTATTCGTAGATAGATGTACTTGAGATGCGCGGTAAGGCTTTTAATTCTAAGGAAGAAGGAGGCTCACTAGAAGGATGAGTCAAATTTATTGGCTCCACATTTGATGAAATAGGATTTGAGGCCCAATTCACAGCAGACTCGACAACCTGATCAAAATTAAAGTCATCAGACTCTAACTCGAAGTCACACTTAGTTTCTAATTCCAATTCTTCTCCATATTCAATTGTCAAGTTCTCAATGAGGTTGACTTCAAATATTTGATCCTCAAGATCACGCGGTTTCTTTCCTAAGTTGAAGACATTAACTTCTCTAGTCATGTCCCCAAAGGTTAACCTCATGGACCCATTCCTATAATTGATAATAGCATTAGCAGTAGCAAGGAATGGGCGCCCTAGGACAACTGGAGTTTGAGCTCTAGGATTGGACACAAGTTGTGTCTCAAGAACTATGAAATCAACGGGGTAGATAAACTCTACAACCCGAATAAGGACATTAATAATTTCTCCTTGGGAACTTTCATTAAACGGTCCGCCAGTTGGATTGTGACTCGAATTGGACTAAGATCGCCCAACCCGAGTTGTTGATAAACTGAGAATGGAAGCAAGTTAATACTTGCCCCTAAGTCAAGAAATGCACAACTAATCTCGGCTTGTCCTATAGTGCAGGTAATGGTGAGACAGCCCGGATCCTTGTACTTGACAGGGATCGGACCCGACAGTAGCTCACTAATGTTAGTGGTTAAGAAGACTTTCTTGGGTATATTAGTCTCTCTTCGTGGAGCACATGTCCTTAAGAAATTTGCGTAAGATGGAACTTGTTGGATGGCATTAAGAAGTGGCACATTTATTTTCACTTTATTGAATATCTCAATTATCTTATCCACGTGTGAATTTTACTTGTTATTTTTCAGCCTATTAGGAAATGGTACTATAGGCTGGTGCACCTGACTGGTTGACTTATTCGTTTCATATTCGTCAGATTTGGAAGGATTGAAACTAGATAAGGTGGATGCTTGAGTGTGGTTGTGCTGAATGGAATTTGATAGTGTTGATACTTGATTATCAACTTTCTTTTCTGACCTCAATGTACGAACAAACATTACATTGATTCAATGATTGATCGTCAGCCAAATGAGCTTGTTGAGAATTCTTAGGATTCATTACTGGCTGACTGGGAAAGGTACTCTTTTGCCTCTCATTCTGTGGATTGGCTATTTGGCTCATTTGAATCTCTAGCCTCTATATTATTCGCATGAGGGAATCTTGATTCTGCATGTACCTTTCCATGTTTCTCTAAAATTCAGTCATTATCCTTTCTAATTGAGGATTCTGGAAGGAAGATTGTGGAGCTTGGTTGGAAAAATTTTGTTGATAATTTGAAAATTGGGCGGATGGTGGGAGAATTATGATTGTATTTAAAAAAGTTGGGTTGATGATTGAAAAAATTATTGGAATGATGGAAGTGGTTTGCATGGTTTGACCGTGAGTGGTCATTGTAGTTTTAGCTCCATGAGAAATTTGAGTGATTTCTCCAGCCAGTATTGTATGTTGTGCATAAGGATTATTGTTCGGCCTTGTAAAGGCCGCATTTATCGGTTCAGGATATTGTTGTTGAGCTTGAAATACATGACACTCCTCAAACACATGATTCATGGCTTGACAGTAAATACAGCCCAGAGTTGAAAATTGGTTTGAGTTGACTTGATTGACTGGACTGGTTCCTTAGTTTCTAAATCTTTCAGTCTTCTCGCTAGGTTTGCTATTCGAGCCTTAGCAGCTATGGATGATTCAATTGAATGGAGACCTCCTTTTAAAGAGATGGAGTTTGAATTCCTACAGTTTTTAATAATTGGTTCCCATTAGATGGTCTTTTCAGCTAGATTCTCATATAAATCTCATCCTTTTGTAAGAATCCTCCTTGGCACATGGTTTCTAAGAGGGTCTTAGTTGAGTAGTTTAAACCATCATAAAGAATTTGGCATTGTCGTCATTTCTCTATTCCATGATAAGGACATTGGACAAGGAGGTCTTTGAAGCGTTCAAAGTACCTCCAAAACGGCTCACTAGATTCTTATTTGAACTGCATGATGTTCTTCCTAATAAGAGCGGTCTTATGAATTGGATAGAATTTCTTCAAGAAGACCTTGATGAAACCACCCCATAATGTGATTGATCTGGCCGCTAAGCTGTAAAGCCATTTTTTGACTAAGTCCTTAAGAGAAAATGGAACAAATCTCGACCTAATAGCATCATCTACAAGATGTGAGATTTTCATTATTAAGCATACTTCCTCAAATTCTCTTATGAAGAAATAAGCATCTTGGACTCTAAGCCATGGAACTTAAGGAGTGTGTTAATGAATTGAGACTTAAGCTCAAAGTTGTGTTCACCACGCCGATGGGAGTTGGATTCAAGATGGAAACGTGGTTCTAATGGGGTAGAACCTATCCAGTAAAGATGTCGGTTGAGCCATAACCAGATCTGGTCTTGGTTCAAACTTGGGTGGTGATGTGTTTCTAGTTAACCTAGATGAATTAGGGTCTCTTGACCACACTTGCATACACAAACACTATCACAAACAAGTTCACCAATAGTCAACAAAAAGAAACAACCAAGCCTAGTCTAAGGTAACCTTGACCTAGACAACTCCTAACTGGTGATTGTCCACAGGAGGTATAATGCAGACCTTTGACCACAAGCTAATCAGTCAGGTCAGGCCAAGATTGGTGGCAAGTATCCGCGCAAAAGCAGCAAGCCTAATTAAGCCAAACCACAAGCCTTCAGAGTTTCGCCCCTCAATCCCTCTCCTTAAATACTGATTTGGCAGGAGTCAAATTCTAACACCTTCCCCCTTACGATAATCTCCTAATGAGTTCGAGATGTCCCTGGGGCCAATGTCTATTAGATTTTAAATTAGGCTTAGGTTGTGCGTTCTTGGAGATGGTTTGTAGGGTAAGGAAGGGTAATGACTTTTCCACCTTATCTTGTTTTGGGTTTTGCCCTTAAGATTGATAGCGCAAAGTGTGCAAGATATTGAAAAAAAACATTCAACAAGCAAATAATCACCCAAAAATGTTTTCTAAACTATATGTTATGCATACGTATCTTATCTCTAGTTATCTTCAACAGTAATTGTAAAACAAACGTAATTAGACAAATCCTAGAATGCAAGTCTAAACGTTTTATAAGCAATTGGCAATCAACCAGATTACTGTTGGATAAAAATAGGGAGTGTGAATATCAGATATAGCAGAAATAACACACAAAAATTACATTTTTGCAAAGCATATGTCCTCTAAGAAATAATTTTTAGTAGTCCAAAAAAATTTCAAGCTTTTGCGCTGCAATCTCTTGAAATTCTGTTTCCTACTTTCGAAAGTAGAGGCACAGAATAGTAAGTCTTCTCCTGCAAAGCTTGAGTGCTAAATCTGACTCCTTGATGGCCCCGAAACAAAACACTAAACTTGTTAGAAAATAGTTACACCGTTCCCTCCCCGGCAACAACGCCAAAATTTTTATTGAAAGTGAGAGCAGTGAGAATTACCGTCTAGTTTTGGGCTAACGGTCATGTTCATGAGGAGGAATGTGATGAAAGCTTTTCGATGAATTGTTTAAAGAACAAAATGGTGTAGGTATTTTTTTTTATGTTGAAAAAGAGAATGGAGAGTAAGGAAGTGATTAAAAGAAAAATTGAAACTTAAAGAAGGCTTTGGAAAAGATGATCTTTAAAGGCTTGAAGATGACTTGTTGTTTTTAATATACGAAAAGATCTGGGCTCACTATCTTACTAGTTAATGATATGTACTTCTCTTGAAATTTTCAGTGCCTCAACTTGATCATAGACAAACACTTAAGCTTGAGTTTCGAAAGTATTAAGCAAAGCAAATAAAATTGTTTGGAAAATTGACTCTTTTTCTTAAGAAATCATCTTAAACTGAATGTTAAATCATCAAGTAATCTTTCAAGTATGAAATAAAAACAAGTTCAAGTGATACTTTAAAAATAGAAGTTTAGAAATCCAAACCCATCCTCATGTGCCTTCAAGAACACTTTCAAAGAAGCAAGGATTAGATAAGGCATACCTATGATTCCGTTAGGTTCTTTACATCAAAACCATTCAAAATAAGAGGGATCAACAGAGATGATAGTAAGTCCAGAAAATAAATTTAGCGACTCATGATTAAAATAAAATAAGACATGTAAATGAAATAACATATACCCGTGAATTGGAGAAGAAGAGAAGCCTTGAATCTTTATTGATGTCACTTCAACTTCAGATTACAATCACTCTTTTCCTCTCTCCCACTGTATCTGAACTGAACTATGAATTAAAAACAGAGATACAACTTCTTAATACTATCTAATAAAGAACTTAATCCTAAAAATAAAGAGAAAAACTTAAACTAATTTTCAGTCCCTTCTTCTCTTTCGAATGGAGTATTTATAGGGAAAAACCAAGTGGGGGAGAGTGTACGAAGATAGGGGGAGCGTTGCTCCCCAAACATCTCAATAAAGCCGCAAAAATGTGGCTTTGGTTGTGTTTTCGCGGCCTAGGTGTGGCAGGTGGCCACACCTGGGAGGGTACAGCTCCTGATTTAGCGATTTCCCTTTATCTGGTTCTCGATTTCCCGTTTCAGCTCCTGGATTTGACAAAATTGTCTTTGATTTTTGGCTTTAAACAATAGATTTATAAAGATTTGTTCTAACCAATTTTCAACTGATTTTATCTTCTCTGATTTGCCTTGATCTGCCCTGATCTTCTAATTTCAAATTAATTCTGAATTAAATCAGTATTTTGATGGCTTTTGGGCTCGTTTCTCTTCCCTTTCCTTTAGCAATGGGCCTGAACATTATTAAAAAAATAAGACTTATTATTATGATTTATTTGATAAAAATATGATAATATGACAATATATATGCAACACATATGAATGATCATCTTCCATAGTATACCCCTTTCAAGATTAATTATAATGCTCAAAGGAAAAAGTGAAGTCTCACTGAGCTCATTAGTCACTGTGTTTAGGAAGAGAAACGATTGAAATAAGAAAAACTGAAAGTGCTCATTTAGCATTTCATGGTAACACCACTAATAAAAAAAGAAAGAAGAGTGAAATTAAAGGGAGGACACGAACACCACCACAGCAGCTGATCTGACCATGGCAAAAGTGTAGGACAAGAAGCCTAAGGTCATTGCATGCCTCTTCTGCAAGAAAGTAGGTCACATCAAGCAGTATTACATAAAGTACCAGAAGTGGCTAATCAAGAAGGGTATCTCGTGCTTATGTTTGTTCTGAAATTAATTTAGCTTTAGTTCCCTACAAACTTGGTGGATAGATAGTAGTGCGACTATTCACATATGCAATTCATTTCAGGACTTTCATACCCAAAGAAGGCCCAGTCAAGCTAACCGATACATATATATGGGCGATGGAAATAAAGCTGCAGTTGAAGCTATTGGAGTTTGTAGGCTTAGATTAGATTCTGGTTTTATTTTCGATTTAGATAAACTTTATATGTATTATTTTTCAGATGGAATTTTATTTCTATTTTATTCTTTGACAGTTCTGGTTTCACTGTCACAATTGGTAATAAAATGGTTAGTTTATTTTCTAAATCTAAAGTTATTGGTACTGGAATCTTGATTGATGGCTGTTAAGATTAGTTAGTTATTAGTATTGGTTATTGGATTATTTCCTATATAACCATATACCCACTTTATTTTCTATATATATCTTGTATCTTCTTATGTTATTCAATACAATCTACTTCGAGGGTTTTGTTTCTCTACATGGTATCAGAGCCAGATGAACCTTAACTCTAAAAATCTATAACCCTTCTCCTTAAAGCTTCCTCTCAAGTGTCGCCATCTCTCCATCAACTCCAAAGTGCCTCAACCTACAATATCCAAGTGCCGCCACACTTTCTTTAAAGATCTCTCCATTAGATCCAAGGTGTCGCCACCTCATCTAGTTCAGATTCTGATTTTTTTCTAATTGTCTCTTAAAATTCAACAAAACACGTTTTAAAAACATGTTAAAAATCAGCATCAAGAAAATTAGCCATTCTGCCAATTTGGCAGACTGTTAATCAATTTTGAGCATAGTTTACAGGCCTAAAACATGAGAATGCAAAAATACATGTATAGGACTTATTTGTAAAGCTTTAAGTCTACTTTTTAATGCACTGAAATCAATGCAAAATCATTTCGAATTAGAAAGTTATCAATAAAACACTGACAGGTATCAAATCAAAAACTGTAAACTGTTTTCAGAATAAGAATAGATTTCAACCAAATATTTGACATGCTTAGCATTTAAATCCAAAAATGATTATTGAATAAGAAATGTAGATCTGAAAGTTAGCTTTTAAATGCAGATTAAATCATGTTATTTGAATATAAGAATAAAAAGTTATGATAAGAAATGTAAAAAGGTGTCGAGCAGATCCGCAGAGCTAAAATTGGTTAAAATCCAAACCCGATATATGTGTACTTGAAATCCAAAACTGATTAAACCGAAAACCAAACGTATTGAACTTGTGTGTTTGTGTGTGTGTGAACTTGAGCTTTAACATATATACTAATCTTTAACAAACTAAACTAAATACAAACTAAAGGCTTCTTATAAAACTCCTTCTCCAAGTCGAATCGATCCAAACAAGATCCAATGGGCTAGACTCCAACCAAGTGTTAAATGCGATCTTGATGCATAATCTCTTGGATCAACGTGTGTAAGCTCCAAAAAATCTTTGTTGAAGCTACACACCTACTAAGATCTTGATAGATAAGTGAAACTAAATAAACATAAGATCATTAGTAAACTATAAATATATGAGTTAATCATCATCAAAACTAGAGTGATGGGCCTTTGGGCCAACAATCTTCCCCTTTTTGATGATGACAAAACTCATGGAGTTATATATGCATGGATTAAAGTTAAGCTTCATAGAAGCTCTCCCTTAATTCATGCATAGCATAAACAATAAGGATATTCATTGAAGTTCATAAGGGAAACACAAATGTATATGCATAAATATGGATATAAACATGCATATATAAACTCAAAATTCTCTCCCCCTTCTTGTCATTCATCAACAAAGGGTGAAGTAAAAACAATCAATTTTCATATAAAAAAATTCGATAAGACATAAAACCACAACATTCGAATCTTTTCTTTTGTCAACAAAACAATGTTTAATACCAATTTAAAATTTTTGATAAACATAATGACACCAATTGAAAAATATTGATACCAATTAAAAATTTTTTTTGATGAAAATATTGATACAATTAAAAAGTATTGATACTAATTAAAAATACAACCAATACCAATTTTACATAAAACCGATTTAAAAACAAGAATTCTCCCCTATTATGAAATATAAATGAAAACAATGCATAGGCTTGAATAAGATACCAAATAAAAAACTAATTGACATTATAGATTAATCAAGCTTAGCAATAAACAAGTTTGTGCTTTTAAGAAATGTAAAGACATGTGAAAGAAGCACAATCAAATTATATATATGTATGAATAGATATACCAATTGAAATATGAGGTATACATATATAGAAAAACACATATGAGTATATAAAAATATGAAATATCAATTTTGATACCAATTGAAAAATAATGAGGATCAAGTGTGTAACTCATACCTACCACCCTTTTCATGCACAAGTTTAAAAGATATTAAATAAGGGTATACAAGGCATGGTCACCCCATCCAACTGCCCTTAGAAGGTAGGGTTTTCAAAAATAGTTGAAAATATTTTAGCATAGATGAAAATCGCTACCATTTGAAGAATACGAAACTAGTTTTAAAGATAATTTTAAAAACTAGTATGAAATCCTTCAAGACATGAAACCAAATCATATATCCCATGACAACATGAAAGTCACACAATAATTAACACTCAAAGTCTCTAAAGCGCATATATGCTCATGAAATAAAAATCATGAGTAAACACAAACATAGAGTGTAAAAGAGTCATGTGAAAAATATAATCATGAAAATATACATTGAAGCTCATATGAAATTCCTTTACAAACATGAAACATATAAAAGTTTTAATTTTTATCAAACCAAATCAAACTTCAAGATATATGTATGTTTTGTATAAACCAGAGTATACATATATATCCAAACATAAACGAGTCCGCAAAACTATATTGCATGAAGGCAAGTGGCTCAAAGATGTACATGTATATCTATTAGTTTAGACAAAAGTAACATATACATGAAGACAATACATTATCATAAAACATGTACAAAACCATAAACATAAATCTAAACATGATTAACCATAATAAACATTGAAACCAAGACATGCTAAAAATCAATCAATAAGAGAATGTGAATAAAATAGGAGTTAGAGATTGTTACAAAACAAATAGGGTTATCTCATAGTCTCTAAACCATGGTGGTCCTCCCACCAAACATCCTTGAAGGAGATGCATTCAATGCAGTGTCCATTAAGCTTGAGCGCATCCATCATCGAGGCACCATTGCTCTCACGTTAAGCGAGGCCACACCTACATCAAATGCAATAGGGGTGGATTTTGGTACCCATATCTTATTGGGTCCATGGGGTATAGCACCTTTCTTAACCCAAACATTATTATTTGCAAAATTTACAGAATTTAGTCTATCATAGTAAAATCTTGCAAGATGGCCTTTGCAGCCATAATGTGTACATTTATAAAATCTCCCTTCTTGAAAGCATGATGTGCATGATGAACATGTGGTTTATGAGCATGGTAAACATGTGGTGTATGAACATGCTTGGCGTGTGTGTGTGAGCATGTGTAGTATGAATGTGTTTCTTTGAAGCATTTTTCTTTGAAAACATGTCTTCTAATTTAGCTTTGTTAAACTCACATTTCTTTAAAATATTTCCTAAATTGTTGATTTTAGTTTTTAAGATAGAAATTTTATTTTCATCAATCTTGAAAAACCTAGCTTACATGAAACCTTGTATGCATCAAACTCTCTTTGTGTTGATAAAAGAGTGAAAGACAAATCATCTTTTTCTTTGGAAAGAATACTAATTTTGTTTTGAAGAATTTCATTTCCCTTTTCATTGTTTGACAATTTTTGTTTAAAGAATCATAATTAATTGAAAGTTCTATAAAAGCATTTAATAAATCCTCTTGAGTTACTCCACTATTATCAAAAGATAGTTCAGAGTTTACCTTGGTTGTATTTGCTATAAAACACACGTTTGTAGTGTCCACCTCCTCTTCGGATTCACTTTCTGAATCCCAAGTGGCTTTGAGAGCTTTCTCATAAATGGCTTCTTTTGCTTGATAGAAGAAGATATCTAGTTTCTGAGAGCTGGACATTCGGCCATGATATGTCCAGATTTTGACAGTTGAAGCAAATGATTCTCTTTTCCTCCTTTCCTTGCAGTCGTCTCCTATGGTTGTATTTTCCTTGTTGTATGCTCTTATTACATTTCTTACGAGCAGAGATAGCTCTTCATCTTCTTCATCTTTTTCTTCATCATCGGAGATGGTGGGAATAGACTTGAAGGCGATAGTCTTCTTCTTTTATGTTGCCATTTCTTCTCTTGCCGCTTTCTCCATCTCAAGGGTCTTAAGGTTGCCGATAAGACCAATGAGCTCCATCTCATCTTTATCGTTTAACTCGTTCAATGTGGTAGCTTTGCCTTCCCAAGACGGTGGAAGTGCGCGAATGACCTTTCAGACCTTTTGATCATTGTTGATTTTATCACCTAGAGAAGCAAGACCATTAGTAATTTTAGTAAACTTTGTAATCATATCATCAATAGACTCATTTTCATGCATTTTAAGTTTTCAGATTGGGAACGCAAGAGATCAATTTTAGCTCTCTTGACTTGTGATGTTCCCTCATGAGTGACCAATAAGTGTTTTCAAATCTTATAGGCAGATTTGCAATGAATGACCCTTGTCATGTCATCCTCATTCAATGCTAAAAGTAAGGCATTTTGAGCCTTTGAATTAGCCTCATATTCCTTGGAGGCAAGATCAGACCAAGTGCCCTCCTCGTCGGTGGGTGTACTATTAGGTTTGATCACCGTCTTTGCAACCCAGCATCCTAGGGATTGCAAAAATACGGCCATCCTAACTTTCTGTATGTGAAAGTTAACGCCATCAAACTTGGGAGGGGTCCTAATACTGTCGGCCATTTTTGCTAGTGGATGAATGAAAATTTTATATAATGATTAGAAAATTAGGATCTCTCTAAGGATGTTAAGTCAAAAACTAGAGATCTTACTCTGATATCAATTAAAATTACACGTAGAGGGGGTGAATATGTGTAAGACTAATCAAATCAAAATCCAATGCAAAATAAAAATGATATGATGCAAACGATCACTCAAAACAAGATTAGAAGCCGTATGTCCTGTGAAGAGTTTTGAACTTCGTCCTCGTGATTCCTCTAGATAAGAATTTGAGGTGCTCAATGCAATCTTATTGTAAGAGTATAGATCGACAATAAATGAATGAAAATAAAGTAGATAAGAGAGACAAGAAATCAATCGCAAACAAAGAGATTTATTTCGAGGTTCGAGCCACCGCGAAGGATTTCCAATCCACTAGAACTTTCACGAAAGAAATTACAACTACTATGGAGTACTCAACTCCTCAACGTACTCCTCTAGTCCAAAGGAATGTAGCAACAATTTCAATAAGTACTGGGTAATCAAAAGACCACAAACTCTCTCTTGAAAAACTTTCTTTACAAAAACCCTAGAGAATAATATATAAGATTGAAGCTCAAGATTTTGTAAATGAATATTGAAAATAAAAGAGATATTTTCAGAACCAAAACTTGAAGAGATTTTCAGAGAGTAAAAATACAAAAACTGAAACAAAAACTTTTTCTCTTGAAACCCAAAACTTTGATTTTCAATAGAATTATTGTTGTTGTTGTTGTAATGAACTCACCCTAATGACCTCTTTATATAGGTTTTAGGAAGAGCAAACTTAGAATAGTTTTATTAGATTTAAAAGGAATAAATTAACTCTTAAAATTCAACAAAACACCTTTTAAAAATATGTTAAAAATCAGCCTCCAGAAAATTAGCCATTCTGCTAATTTGGCAGACTGTTGATCAACTTTGAGCATAGTTTATAGGCCTAAAAAATGAGAAATCAAAAACACGTATATAGGACTTATTTATAAAGCTTTAAGTCTAATTTTTAATTCAACTAGAATCAATGAAAAATCATTTTGGATTAGAAAGTTATCAATAAAACACTGACATGTGTTAAATAAGAAACTGTAAACTATTTTCAGAACAAGAATAGATTTCAACCAAATATTTGACATGTTTAACATTTGAATCTGAAAATGATTATTGAATAAGAAATGTAGGTCTGAAAGTTATCATTTAAATGCAATTTAAATCATATTATTTGAATATAAGAATTAAAAGTTATGATAAGAAATGTAAAAAGGTATCGAGCAGATCCGCAGAGCTAAAACTGGTTAAAATTCAAAACTCGATATATGTGTACTTGAAATCCAAAATTGATTAAACTGAAAACCAAAACATATTAAACTTGTGTGTGTATGTGTGTGTGAACTAGAGCTTCAAACATATATATTAATCTTTAACAAACTAAACTAAATACAAACTGAAGTCTTCTTGTAGAACTCCTCCAAGTCGAATCGATCCAAGCACGATCCAATGAGGTAGAGTCCAACCGAGTGCTAGATGCGATCTTGATATGTGCAATCTCTTAAATCACACATGTAAGCTCCAAAACACCTTTGTTGAAGCTACACACCTACTAAGATTGATAGATAACTGAAACTAAATAAGCATAAGATCATTAGTAAACTATAACTATATGAGTTAATCATCATCAAAACTAGAGTGATGGGCCTTTGGGCCAACAATAGAAGCTTACATGCTATGTTTACGTGTGTGTTAACAGTTCTTCTATGTTTGAAAGAATGAAAAAAAAGAAAATAAAGAATGAAAAGGGAGTACGGTGAAACACAAAGAACTAAGAACATAGAAGATAAAATGTTTGTGTTTTTGGAATATTTTTAAAATAAAGTGAAAAAGAAAGAAAACCCATGGCTACTATCTACTAATGACTCTACTAACATACTAACCTCTTAGTGATAATTGCCTCACATGTATCCTTAGTAATCATTAGTCCTTAGTTCAAGAGCATTTCAAAGCATGACCCATATGTAACTCATCACATTCCAACTCAACAAAACTAGTGCAAGCTACACTTAAACCATCAAAACTAAATAAGAGTAAGTATGGAGTAAAGTAATGTTAGCTTGTAAGAGAGTTAGAATGTTAGAGTGTTAGATCCATCATCATGAGCCATCATTGGCTCTTGCAAGAACAAGGCCATGTAGAGGCTATTAGATTCATGTGGATTATCAAGTAACAAGATAGACTAGTTAGTCGTTAGTAGTCAGTTGCCATAAGAGAAAAGATTAGCTAAACATGTAAAAAGAGTTAGAAAGAAGAAAATAAAGATAGGTAAAGAGAGAACCTTTCATAGATTGTCACCTTCTATTACAAGAACTCTTACTTTCCAACCATATACCACTCTCTCTCCTATTACAAGATCTACAAGAAATAGAAAATACAAAGAAAGAAGAAAGAAGAACTAACTAAACTAAAGTACCCTAAACTACAACATGAAAAGAAACTACCCAACTCTCTGTATTTCCCTCTCTTTAGAACCCCAGGGAGATATTTATAGGCACCAGGGGAAGGGGGGGCCGGGGGGCAAACCCTGGCCCAAAGTACGGGCACGGCCGTGCTCGTATAGATTCGGAAACGCGGCTATGGACACGTTTTTGCGGCCATAGTACGGCTGTGCGCGCGCGGCCGCCTGCCGCGCGCTGTCCCGTCGCGCCTCTCTCGGCTGCATGTCCCGGTTTTAGGTTTTGGGTACCTGATTTTGATAAAATCACCCTCCTAAGTAAATGGCTATCTTTATAGGCCTTTAATCATCAATTAAATGGTGATTTTGGGTCTTCTTCTTCATTGTACTCCATGAACCAGAAATATACAAGAGAAGTATTATTAGCAGAATTTAATATTAAATAAATGTGAAGATGTGGTATGAAATATACAGTTTTAGAGACTAATCACATCCCCACACTTATCTTTTGCTCGTCCCGAGCAAAACAAAAACTAAAGGAATTATTACACTACTTTCGCAGGTGATGCGATTGCACTGAGCATGTACAACAAGCCGTTAAACCTCCAGGTTTTCCCTAGAGGAGGACTTTTGTCTTCTGAGAGTTTTCAGAGGATTACACTCACAAAATCCATAACAAAAGAAACCAATTGTTAGTATTTTTGAAAACACATTTTAAAATAGAGAAAAGTGTTAAGGTATTTTTACGAAAATATAAGTGATCTATGGTAGAGGTTAATCATAAATAGTTCTTCTTTAAACTAAGTCGAAATGCAAAATCTTATTATAAATTAAATGTAAGAATTTAAAATTGAATCAATTCTTTGATCTTTCAAAAAACTCTTAGAAAAATATGCACTTTGTGATGTGAAGATTTTTGAGATATCGACTCAAACTTTCATGCCATTGATTTTTTGTATATTTATTTTTCCTTTTTTTTTCTTCCCTTAGTTTTCTTAGGTTTTCTTATTTACGCGGGTAGTGAGACTTTAGCCGGTGACTCCCAAACCAGATGATCTTAGGGCACCAGATGAGAAAACAACCCTCAGGCTTAAAGACTCGAGTAAATAAGGCCACAAAACTAAAGGGAATTATTTTATTTTTTGTCCACCGTTTTAAATCTGAATAATCATGCTTCCTGAGCACAATTACTCAACTTTAATAAGTGGTTTTATTATCATTTCATTTTTCATTTTTATACATATATTTTTTTATAACATTTTCAGTCTTTGTTTCAATCTCAAAAATTGCGTAAGTGTGAAGTGCATAAATCTAAGACAAAAAATTCAGATCAAATTATCTTTCCAATCTTACTTTCTTATCCTAAAATTTAAACAAGATCTATTATTATGACTCGATTTAAAATTTCATAATTTTAGGTCTTTCTAATTCCTAAGATAATCTTAATTTTCTTAAAAATAAATCAAGACTATTTATCTTATTTCAAAAAGTTTTATAAAAAGAAAAGAAATAGGTTTTAAGAAAAGAAAATTTTAAAAAGTTCCTAAAAAGAAGTGTAAAAGAAAGAAAATTTAAAACAACCTATGTTAGTAAACCCTTCCCCACACTTATCTCATGCATTATCCTCAATGCATCGTGCATGTGTATATATATAAAACAAATGAGAAAAGAAGAAAAATTATCTCATGGTGGTGGCTCTGGTGGTGGTCTGATTGGGCCAAGTATTGCTACCCAATCAAGATAGTGTGGTGGCTCACAAAATCAACCTTTATTGACTTCTTTTTATTTACATATTTACAATCCCCAATTTTAATAGGGCCATGCAAGATCCTATCATGAAAATTATTCCCTTTACATGACCAATCTTGGAATATCTTCACTGAGTTATTCTGATCAATACCTTGGTCTAACAATAGAATGTGATTTTGTGGAATGGATGATTTGGACTTTAAAATGAAAAGTTCGCAATACTAACTAGGAAAAATCAACTTTGGATTCGAGAGTCGGTTTAGATTCAAGAGTTGAGTCCAAATCACAGAATTTAATTTCACATTCTATTCCCATCAATGAAATGTGACTATCCAAAAGAAATGGTTCAATTTCAAAATCTATGATACAGGAATCAATATTGGCTCGGGCAATGGGTCCAACTTGGGTAAGGATGCTGGAGTCAATACAGATTCAAAGATTGGAATTGAATCACAAAGTTGTTGGTCAGGTTCACATTCATATTCAAGTGCAATTTCATTGAAATGAAAACTTGCCAATTTGGCAAAGGGTTGATATTCGTCAAGTTCACGATTTTTGGTGAAATTGAATCTTGGTCAAAGTTTTTAAGATTCCATGATTTTTGGTTTTCATCAATATGATTAGAAGCGTTAGGAATAGTCAAAGATTAGGTAGGGAGAGTTTCCTTATTCTTACACATGTTTTCTAATCTACTAAGTTTAGCTTCTATCATATTAAAAGGATCGTTTTGAAATTGAATCATAGATTCCGTATTCTTTTCTAAGTCGGTATGTTCTTCTTACTGTGGGACATAGAGAATGGAGTAACGGTCTTGGATTTGAAAACTTTGATGGGATTTTGAGTCCTCTAAATTTTGAATTCGTTGCTCGAGTTCCTCTAAGGCTTCCATCCTCTTTTCCCAGTCAATTGGTTCTTCTAATGGTTGTTCAGGGGAAGGAGTATATGAAGCTGGATGTTGGTAAGGTGGTTGACCATAATACTCGGGGGGGGTTGTTTCCCACTGACTCGGTGAAGAGTGATGATGATTATTCCAGTCTTGTTCATAGTATTGGGACTGGGGCACATATTGAGTCGGATAATCTCAAGTCGGCATATATGGTTGGTTCATGTTGTACATAGTCAGGTTAGAGTTATCCGAGTCAAATGAGGTCGGTGTGAAATATGGATTCATATTATGATTGAAAGAATTATTGTTGTTAATTCATTTCACAATATACAAAAAGAAAATAAATAAACAAATAAACAAACAAACAAAGATAAAGAAAAAGAAAACAAGCTTATGCTAGGGTTGACTTAGACCTAGACGACTCCTAACTGGTTAGACTGTCCAAGGGGGTACATTGTCAGAATCTGACCACCACAAGTTAATCGGCCAGGTAGGGGCTAGATCCGTGGGGGTATTCGTGCCGGAGCAACAGGCCTAATTATGCCAAACACTGTTCTTTGAGGTTTCGCCTCTTAATCCCTAACCTTAAACACCGATTTGACAAGAGTCAACTTATAATAACTTCCCCTTTAGATCAATCTCTTAAATGAGTCCGAGATGTCCCTAGGGGCCAACGTCTAGAAAGTTTTTATTAAAGCTTGGGTCGTGTGAGTAGGGAGGTGATTTTTGGGCCAAGGGAGGGTAATGACTTCCCCACCTTATGTTGTCTTGGGTTTTTCCCTTAAGTTCAATTCGTGCAAGTGTACAATGTAGATAAGAATGAACACACAAAGAGAGTAAATTACTCACGTGTTTGTCCTAACTATATGCAATGCAATATGTACATCTCTGTCAAGATCACAACAACATAAGAACAAAATACAGTATATTGGAATGAAAATGGACACGTGCCTAGATGCAAATGTCTAAACCATTTTAAAGCATCCAATTTTTGTATTTTATTTCTTAAAATTATTACAGTGTACAGGTAATATAAACAAAAACTAGCAGCAGAATATAAAAATGTACAAGAAATTACCCAACCACACAAGAGAAAGTGTGGACTTCTGCAATAGTAAAGAATTTGACCTTCATACCAAAAACAAAGAAGAAAAAGTTAACAAAAATGTGAAATCAAACCGTTCCCATCCCCGGCAATGGCGCCAAAATTTGATCGGGGAAAAACCGCGCACAAAAAGTGCATGTTTTGAAATCAAGAGTTAAAGTGTGTGCGCTTTGATTTCCTCGATACTTTCGCTATAGCATAGAGACTAAAACGAGTCAAATCCACAAGGACGGGAGGCGATAGAATCTTACACAGTATATTCACGTATGTGTTAACGATTCTTCTATATTTGAAATAATGAAAAGAAAAGAAAATAAAGAATGAAAAGGGAAGTACAGTGAAACACAAAGAAGTGAGAATATAGAAAATAAATTGTTTGTGAGAGCCATGTTTCTTGCATGTTAGTTATTATAAGTGCATAATGATTGCTTATTGCATTCTGGTAGGCGTTGGTAAGCTTGTAAGTCCGTTGGTAAGCCCGTTGAGATAGGGTGTTCCAGACATTGTGTTCCCGTGTTCCAGTCGACCAAGAGTTCAAATTACAGTTAGTTACGCATTAGAATGACTAATATTGTTAGAAGAATGTTTCTAGGTTCCGGTTCGTCCTCAGGAACAAACAGGAAAGTAGTAAAGAATAGAGAAGACATAGTTTGTGAAGATTTCTTAGAATGGAGAATTCCAAATGAAAAAATAGAAAATATTTATAATATAGGTACCTTTGATTTCAAAACCTCATACACTATTAAAATCCATGAAGAAACATTTAATATTCAAAATAAATCTCAAACTATTCAACTATTATCCAATCTAGCATTACAAGAATTTCTAAAGAAAGGATTCCGTTATATGCATTTTGGATTAATACAAATTACTATTAAACCTTTAGTCCATACGGGTGTAGACATTCCAATATACACGGCCCTAAGAGATAAAAGATTAAAAAGATACAAGTCATCCATCTTATCCATGATCCAAACTAACATATGTAATGGACCAGTTTACTTCAACTGTATGCCAAACTATTCTGTATCATTAACAGACCCATTATTTCTAAACTCATTAATCTTAGACGTCCACTTGCAAGGTGATGAGTTCGAAAGATTCACCGAATAAGTAACAGTCATGTATAAAATGTACTTTAAATTAATGAATTCCCATATGAACCCAAAGTTCAAAATGATAAACTCCCCTATTCAAGAAGAAACTGTCCTCCTTCAGATTGAAGCCGAACAGTCAAAGACCTTCGTTCCCTAAAGATTAAAATGGAATGAGATTACAATTCCAGAGGAATTCAAGATAGAAAACTCTCAAACCCCAAGAGACATAGAAAAAATGGAAATCTCAGACATAATAGAAGAAGATGACGGAACAGTATTAATTAGATTCAACTCATTAAGAGAAAGACCTTCAACCTCCTACAGGTATGTAGAGTCTAGTAGAAAATCATGTTCTGAATATTTCTTCCAACAACCCATCAAGGTATTCTATAAGTCACCTCTTCCAGAAATGAATCAAGAAAGTTACTCTCCAACATCATCCCAAATGAGAGCAGACTTTACCGGAGAAATTAATGCGATTATCAGTCAGAAACCATTCATTAGTAATAGTTTCGAATTAATGAAAGACTTTAGGGAAGAAACCAAATATTTTAATTGGTTCTCAGGATTCCATAGAACTTACCAAGAGATATTAATAAAAGAATGGATCACTTACATGGAAAAACAAAAAATTAATTTCAGCTTTAAAATATGGTTAGAATATTATTTAAAAAAACAAGGCTTTCCAAAACCATACGACCAATCTCAAATTAATATTCAAACTAACCTATATAAAAAATGGCAACTAACAGACGGAAATACTGTGACTTCTATTTATCCACCATTATAATCCATCAAAATTACAACAAATGAAGGAGAAGTCACTGCTTCACCTTTTAAAAGAGGTAAAAATAATAATGAACCACTCAACATCGAAGACATTAAAAAGGTATATCATCAAAACAATTATTCAAATCAAATGTTGCATACCATAATACAACAGATTGATTCCCTATCAACAGAGATTAAAAGAATTCAAAAAGACTCAAGTCCTAAGTTTTCACAAAGTTATTCAGCACCACATTTTCAACCAACTAGTTTACCTGTAGAATACGAAGAAAAAATACAACCGATAAACTTACTAAGACAAATAACTCAAGCACTAGAAAAAATTAATGAAAATATTCAAGTACATCAAAGATAAATAATATTGAAGAACAAAATAAATCAGAATCTGAATCTACAGACGATTCAGATAATTCATTGGTACAACAAATAAATCAAATAGAAGATGATATTCAAGGAACAGATCAAAATTTAGAGATTAATCGAATTAATACAAAATACAAGAAAAATAATAATTCATATAGAAATAACTGGAGTATCGACAAAGGCAAATCTCCAATTCAAAAGACTGTTAATCCAAGAGACTATGAAATACGAGTCTCATCACTCTCACCCTCTCCTATTCAAAATTCTAACAGATTTCAAGTCCTAGGTAATTTTCCTCCTCTCCCTTATGTTATGACTTCTCCATCGCCTTCCTCAAAAGTTCAAAGCACTTCAAAAACTCCGTCAACATCCGAGTCGTCTCCCTATTTCACAAAGAAAAATCATGAACATCTACTTCTCACTACTTTTAGTGAAGTTCCTGATTACAAAACTCTCACCTCATTTGTCAATAAAATCATACCTCTCGGTTGCCAATGGATTCCTGATGACCCACTCAAAAACCAAAGATATTATGAACTTGTCCTCGTGGACTCAGGCTCCATTGAGCTGTACCACACCATGGATAAGAACAATCCTAAAAAAATCTCTTATTCAAAATGCATTATCAAAAGGATCATCAAACCAACAGAATGGACAAGCTTTGCCACAACAACGGATTTCACCGTCAACTTTATTCTAAAAGGTTACTCCTATCATGATTATAGAATGGCATGGTATCGTGCCTTCCTCTACATGCCATTTGACCACTCATGGTTCTTTACTTTTCATTCAAACTGCTAAGAAGACTTCCCAATTTGGTTCTATGAATGGTGGCATTCATACGGACCCACAACAGACATCCTACCACCTACAGTACTCAAAGGGTTCAATATCTACCTACTCAAGACTAAAGGATTGCACTACGTAAAGACAGTACAATTCTACAAAGATTCAAGGTTTCATGGATCTTCTGCTGGAGCTCCAAAATTGCTCAACACTAAAGTATTGCAGATAAATTTTCAATGAGTCTCTTCAGAGAATTCAAGATTAAGTGGTGGGACAAATTAAACCAAGCACTCTGTTCTGACATGACAGTTACCGAATTCATCGCCACCGGCAAAAAACTTCAACATCAAATTCAACAAGTTCCTAAGAAAGCAGACTCTCCAATTACTCCAAAACCCACTCATAAGACTCCAACAACAATTCAAGAAAATTCAGATTACGAAGACGAATTCCAGCAATTCTTAAAATTCCAAAAATTCAAAAAATGCAGAAACAACTCAACAGGTCAAGAGCAAGCTCAACAACGTCCTCTTCATCAATTGATCCTATCGGTGGACAAGATCCATTTGATATGTAAATATCATTCAAAAGAAAAATCTATCTTCAAAAGGCAAACATGACTCGCAGAAGCAAGATTCCAAAGCTCGACGGCACACAAAGCTCTCGACGCGACGCAAAGCTGACAGATTCCAAAGCAGACAAGACTCAAAGCTGACAAGACTCAAAGCCGACAAGCTCGACAAGACTCAAAGCCGACAAAGCTCGACAAGACTCAAAGCTGACAAGATTCCAAAGCTGATTAGACTCAAAGCTGACTCAGAGCTGACAAGACTCAAAGTAGACAAGACACAAAGCTGATAGATTTCAAAGCTGACAAGACTCAAAGCAGATAAGACTCAAAACTGACAAGATTCCAAAGCAGATAAGACTCAAAGCTGACAGATTCCAAAGCAGATAAGACAAAAGCTTGACGAGACACAAAGCTCGACGAGACTTAAAGCAGCACACTCACCCGACAAAGCTCGACAAGACTCAAAGCTGACAAGATTCCAAAGCTCGACGAGACACAAAGCTCTCGACGGGACTAAAGCAGCACACTCGCCCGACATAATTCAAATCAGATAAGACAAAAGGCAAGGATAAGACACAAAGCAAAAGCCAACTCATCACTCCAGAAGGCTCGGCACTCTCCTATAAATTCAAGGCTTCTTCATTCATCAAAGGCAGAACGAAAAGCAGAGCTTGAAACTCATTGTAATCCTTTTCCACCTCCAAATAACAATCTCCTTCTTTCAAAGACTTCCAAGCTGTATTCCTACTTCTTTCTGTATTCAGTTTCAAAGATTATTAATTCAAGGCAAGCTTTGTAAGTTCTCACTTCATCTGTAATTCATTTTCCTGAAATAATATTTCATCTTTTATCAAGCATTTCATCTATTTATCGATCAAAAGCTCTCACAACAGGGTTGCATTACGCACCTCCAACTCTTTCAAAGAGGAATCACGAGGAAGAAGTACAAAACCCTTCACCGGGTATTCGGCTTCTAGTCCTGTTCCTGAGCGATCGTCATAATCATATTCCATCATAAATTACTGTTCATCATTACTCACCACTGTTCATCATTACTGTTCATCATAATTATTGTGCATCATTACTATTCTTCATTACTGTGCACCATTAATGTATCACTCCATCTTTAATTTATGTTTTTCAAGCTATATCGTCTCCTCATCCTTACTTACCCACTGTTATTCCCCATGGGTCCCCTCCTGGTATTTCAAAACCTCATACGCTATTAAAATTTATGAAGAAACATTTAATATTCAAAATAAATCTCAAACTATTCAACTATTATCCAATCTAGCATTACAAGAATTTCTAAAGAAAGGATTTCGTTATATGCATTTCGGATTAATACAAATTTCTATTAAACCTTTAGTTCATACGGGTGTAGACATTCCAATATACACGGCCCTAAGAGATAAAAGATTAAAAAGATACAAATCATCTATCCTATCCATGATTCAAACTAACATATGTAATGGACCAGTCTACTTCAACTGTATGCCCAATTATTCTGTATCTTTAATAGACCTATTATTCCTGAACTCATTAATCTTAGACGTTCATCTGCAAGGTGATGAGTTTGAAAGATTCACCGAGCAAGTAACAATTATGTACAAAATGTACTTTAAATTAATGAACTCTCATATGAACCCAAAGTTCAAAATGATAAGTTCCCCTATTCAAGAAGAAACTGTCCTCCTTCAGATTGAAGCCGAACAGTCAAAAACCTTTGTTCCCAAAAGATTAAAGTGGAATGAAATTACTATTCCAGAAGAATTCAAGATAGAAAACCCTCAAACTCCAAGAGACATCGAAAGAACGGAGATCTCAGACATAATAGAAGAAAATGACGAAACAGTATTAATTAGATTCAACTCATTAAGAGAAAGACCCTCAACTTCCTATAGGTATGTAGAGTTTAGTAAAAAATCATATTCTGAATATTCCTTCCAACAACCCATCAAGGTATTCCATAAGTCACCTCTTCCAGAAATGAATCAAGAAAGTTACTCTCCAACATCATCCCAAATGAGAGCAGACTTTACCGGAGAAATTAATGCGATTATCAGTCAGAAACCATTCATTAGTAATAGTTTCGAATTAATGAAAGACTTTAGGAAAGAAACCAAATATTTCAATTGGTTCTCAGGATTCAATAGAACTTACCAAGAGAAATTAATAAAAGAATGGATCACTGACATAGAAAGGCAAAAAATTAATTTCAGCTTTAAAATATGGTCAGAATATTATCTAGAAAAACAAGGCATCCTAAAACCATACGACCAATCTCAAATTAATGTTCAAACTAGTTTATACAAAAAATGGCAACTAACAGACGGAAATATTGTGACTTCTATTTATCCACCATTACAATCCATCAAAATTACAACGAATGAAGGAGAAGTCACTGCTTCACCTTTTGAAAGAGGTAAAAATAATAACGAACTAGTCAACATCGAAGACATTAAAAAGATATATCATCAAAATAATTATTCAAATCAAATGTTGCATACCATAACACAACAGATTGATTTCCTATCTACAGAAATTAAAAGAATTCAAAAAGACTCAAGTCCTAAGTTTCCACAAAGTTATTCAGCACCACATTTTCAACCAACTAGTTTACCTGTAGAATACGAAGAAAAAATACCAATAAACTTACTAGGACAAATAACTTAAGCTCTAGAAAAAATTAATGAAAATATTCCAAGTACATCAAAGATAAATAATATTGAAGAACAAAATAAATCAGAATCTGAATCTACAGACGATTCAGATAATTCATTAGTACAACAAATAAATCAAATAGAAGATGATATTCAAGGAAAGGATCAAAATTTAGAAATTAATCGAATTCATACAAAATAAAAGAAAAATAATAATTCATATAGAAATAACTGGAGTAACAGTCATAATTCATATAAAAATAACTGGCGTAAAGGCAACACCAGGAATTATTACCCTAGGCCAACCCCTCCAGATATTCAATATGAAGAAAAGGCATTGTTTAAATCAATCTATGATGGCACCTCTGTCTAGGAATGGAATATAGACGGAAAAAGTGAATATGAAATATTAAATACTCTACAAGAAATAGGTATAGCAGTAACAACCTATAAAACAAATCGATTACCAGAACAAAATGCCACTATTTACATAGTCACTAGATTCACTGG
The DNA here is from genome assembly GCA_038442645.1 of Agave tequilana. Taxonomy (NCBI): domain Eukaryota; kingdom Viridiplantae; phylum Streptophyta; class Magnoliopsida; order Asparagales; family Asparagaceae; genus Agave; species Agave tequilana. The sequence continues at coordinate 111,707 of JAVJIF010003241.1, read as the reverse complement.
ACAATTAAAATACTGGTGGGATAACTCATTAACCCTAGAAGAAAAACAAACAATTTTGAATCATGAAATAGAAGTAGAAGATGCTCAAGGAACAATTACTAAGAAAAATGATTCCGCTAATTTTCTCATTGTTACAATAGCAACACATTTTGTAGGAAATCCTGCAGAAGAATTAGGATCTTCAAAAATATTTCTTACTAATTTAAGATGTCTAACCCTTTCTGATTTCAGATGGTATAAAGACATGTTCCTAACTCATGTGTTAAAACGATCCGATTCAACCAAATCATTTTGGAAAGAAAAATTTATTACTAGTCTACCCAATTTATTTTCCCAAAGAGTTTTTACAAGCATTAAAAAGGCTATGGGAGTTGAAGACGATAATATTGATTTTAAATCTATAACATATGGTCAACTATTTGCATTTGTTAAAAAGGAAGCATTACAAGCCTGTCAAGAGTTAAAATTTCAAGCCAAATATGGTAACAAACGTAATGAAATGGCTCCTTTTGTGAAGCATTTGGCATCACATGAATAAGGGCTCCTTCAACAGAAAAAAGACATAATAAAAAAATGATTACCAATAAAAAATATAGACCAAGAAAACATAAGTATTCGCAAAACTATTCAAACGACAACTACTATCAAAATAAATCCAAACCAATTACTTGTTACAAATGTGGCAAACCTGGTCATATAACGAGTAAATGTAGATTAAAAGGAAAAAATAAAATTAATGAAATAATAGATAGCATATCAGATATAGATTCAAATATAAAAGAAAAATTTAAAGAAAAATTACAAATCTATTCTGAAATTAATAAAATATCCGATGACGACGATTTTTATAATTCATCAAGCTCTAAGGATTCAGACAAAACTACTTGTGCATGTAAACAAGTCAATATGATTAATATGCCTAAAGGAAATACCCTAAGAACAAACAATTTAAAAAGAGAATCAAAAGAATTAATATTTGATATGATACAACAAATTCCTGATCTAGACAAACAAAAGGAACACTTAGAGAAATTAAGAACTCTAATAATAAATGAAGAAGAAGAAAGGATAATTTAAGTCAACCTTTTAGTATTTCAAAATTTTTTGAAACCTATCCGATAAATACAAATTTAAAGACCAAACCAAATGACATTCATGAAATTCAAATATAAATAAAACAACTAAAAGAAGAAATTAAACACATTAAAGAAAATCTACGACAAGTAGAAACAAAAAATTTAGCCTATGAAACACAAATGTGCCTTATTCAAAATCAAATTGATAAAGGAAAAGAAATTGCAACTGAAGAACCACCCTTCTCCTTAAATGAAATCACTATTTCAACCACTGAACCTTCAAACTCTAAATTCATTACAGCTATTAAAGGATTTAATTATCAAAAATGGTTCATACTAATAACACTTGCCATTAACAATTCCAAAGTAACCTTTACAGCTATGGTTGATTCAGGAGCTGACCATAGTGTAATTAGAGACGGAATCTTTCCAACAAAGTATTATGAACCAACAAACGAAAAATTAGTAACAGTGAATAATTCACCATTAAAAGTCATGGGTAAACTAACAAAAATATCAATATGTAATGAAAAAATCTGTTTCAAACACCAATTCATTATTGTTGATGATTTAAATACTGATGTGATATTAAGAATTCCATTTTTGACTCAAATTTACCTATTCTGGATTAATTCAAGCGGATTAGGTACAAAAATCATGGGACAAAAAATCTTATTTAACTTTATAATTCCTGTTAGATACAAAGAATTGAATACCCTACAAACTAATTCAATTTACCAAAGTATAAACCTAATTCAAAGAAAACAAAATAAGATTATGTTCTCACAAGATAATATAGTCAAGGAAAAGGTTCATTCATGTCCTTGCATTCCTCTTTCTCATGCAATCATAACAGATGCATACGATAAAGGATACAGAGGTATATTAAAACAAAAATTTCAACAGACATCTCATAAGCAATTAGTTAGATTCCATTCAGGCATTTGGCTAGGCCCTCAGAAATCAAATTCCACAATACTTTTCATTGTTCAATGCATTTCCAAATTTCAAGATAATCTTCTGAACAAAAGATTCCTTCACCAAATCGATTGTCAATCTGATGTCCAAAATATTGCATCTAAGCAAATCTTCGCTAGATGGCAAGCCATTCTTACTATTTTCAATTTTGACATTGAATATCTAAGTAATTCCGTACCCGATTTCCTAATCCATGAATTCTTGACAAACAGATTCAAAATGAATACCGACAAAGGCAAATCTCCAATTCAAAAGACTGTCAATCCAAGAGACTATGAAATACGAGTCTCATCACTCTCACCCTCTCCTATTCAAAATTCTAACAGATTTCAAGTCCTAGGTAATTTTCCTCCTCTCCCTTATGTTATGACTTCTCCATCACCTTCCTCAAAAGTTCAAAGCACTTCAAAAACTCCGTCAACATCCGAGTCGTCTCCCTATTTCATAAAGAAAAATCAAGAACATTTACTTCTCACTACCTTTAATGAAGTTCCTGATTACAAAACTCTCACCTCATTTGTCAATAAAATCCTACCTCTCGGTTGCCAATGGATTCCTGATGACCCACTTAAAAACCAAAGATATTATGAACTTGTCCTCATAGACTCAGGCTCCATTGAACTATACCACACCATGGACAAGAACAATCCTGACAAAATCTCTTATTCAAAATGCATTATCAAAAGGATCATCAAACCAACAGAATGGACAAGCTTTGCCACAACAACGGATTTCACCGTCAACTTTATTCCAAAAGGTTACTCCTATCATGATTATAGAATGGCATGGTATCGTGCCTTCCTCTACAGGCCATTTGACCACTCGTGTTCTTTACTTTTCATTCAAATTTCCAAGAAGACTTCCCAATTTGGTTTTTGTTGGCCCAAAGGCCCATCACCCTAGTTTTGATGATGATCAACTCATGAAGTTATGTTTACTAATGATCTTGTGTTTAAATAGTGACAGATTCATTATCAAGATCTTAGTAGGTGCATAGCTCAACAAAGGATAAAATGTCAAGATTTGGAGCTAGCACGGTGTGATCCAAGGAGCTTTTGGATTAAGCTTGGACCAAGTCAAGAAGATGAGAAGCCTTCAAGTGAAGACTTCAAGAAGATGAAGACTTGTGTCTAGGTATAAAATTTTATTTTTGTTTTAGATAAAATGTAAAGGATAGAGTAGTTGGTGGATTGCTCAAGTATACCATGCACACACACTCTTGATTTAGTTTGTTTTTAGAAAAGAATTTTAACCAAAAACCAAACATGTATTCAAGTGAAGATTTCAAGTGTTTTGTTCATTTTTGATGTTTCTCATATACTTATCTTTTAACCAAAACCATATTTAGAGCTTAATGCCAAAAACATAGATATTTCATCTTGATTGTGTAGTGGATCATATCCATACACACTATGCTTTAAAAGTATATCTTGTTTTTGTATTTGATGAAGATTTGGAAAAACATGTTTTGGAAAAATATTATTTGGAAATACAGTTTTCATCATGAGCCAAATATTTCCAACTTACAAAAATAGTCCAATCTTTTATAACATGCCTTGATTTTCTGCAAGCATGTTTGATTATCAAAGTATATTGGTTAAACTATTTTTGTAGATTTTTAAGTATTTTATGGGATTTTATTTGAGCCAAAAAGACCATGTTTTAAATCCTAGAAAACTGTTTCAGGCTTCAGATAAGTCGACTTGCTCCCTATATAGTCGACTAATTCTGAAGTCGGCCGACCGGACCGGTCGACCGACGTGCACAGACGTGCACGCCTTTGTGTACTGGAGGACGGCCGACCGTGCCGGTCGACCGCTCCAGAGAGCAGAGCTCTCTGGAAAGTTCGGCCGACCGTACGGGTCGACCGACAGAGAGTTCAACTCTCTGCTCCAGTGGCTCGGTCGACCCGGGCGGTCGACCGTGGCTCCAACGGTCAGATTTCTGACCGTTGGCGGTCGACCGACCCGGTCGACCGGCAGCTCTGACAGAGCCCCAACGGCTAGTTTTCCCGACTCTATATAAAGGGTCATTTGGGGGCTATTTTCTACAAGATTTGGAGATAGTTTTAGAGCCAGTTTTTCTCACTCTTTTCAGAAGTTTTTCTCCACAAAATTGAGGGCAAATATTTCCAATCAAAAGGAAAGTTTTATCAAGAGTGTAAAAGAGAATTTCTTGAGTTTTCCTCCACCATCTCTTTCCTAGTTTTCTCACACAACACTTGAGCTTTCCATTGCTATATCTACCTATAGGGATTTGTTGTGAGAGGATTTTAGGTGATCAAGAGTTGTGATCACCAAAGTTCATCTTTGTTCTTTGAAGGGGCGGATGTGTGTGTTCGCGATTGTTTGGGTCCTAGTGAGGACTTGGTGTTTTCGAGTTCGGGTGCGAACTCGTGTTTGAGGTGCAGCCTCGGCGAGATAGTGAGCTTGCGTGGGTACGGGACTAGGGAGTCCGAGGGCTTGTAGGTGTTGCGGCACCGAGGAGAGATCCATTGGGATCTTGCATAGTGGAAATCCTTCGTGTGTCGAAGGCGGGGATGTAGAGCAAGTGTGCTCGAACCTCGAAACATACCCTTGTGTTTGCGATTGCTCACTCTCTCTCTCTTTGTCTCTTTTATATCTTGCATACTTTTATTGTGCTCATCTTTATATGCTAGATATTCATTTGTGCTCATATTGATATACTTGCTTGGGATTGTTGCTAACACTTGTATTCAACCAAGAGAGCCAACGCGGCACCTCAACCCATTCAAGGGGAATCTAGAGGAGTTTGTCCAGAGCCCTTCACGGGGAATTCGGCAACACTCTTGTGTTATACATAGTGTTTAGTGTAAAAGTTTTAATTAGGTCATAATTGCTTTTTGCTTCCGTATTATTTGCATCATTTGGCATTAAGTGACCATTAGATTAGCCATCACCTATTCACCTCCCTCTAGGTGAACCTTCAACTGGTATCAGAGCTTGGTACTCTGATTTGGGTCTAACAACCTAGAGTTAAAGATCCTCATTTTTAGGCTAATCACAATATTTGTACACACACCATGGACTTCATGTCACCACCCATGTTTGACATTGTTAACATCTATCTATGGAAGGTGAAGATGTCCTTGTACCTCAAAGCCCTAGGTTATCATGTTTATCTTGCCACTACTAATAATGCATATTGTTTAGATGGTAAGAATCTTCAGGCTAATGCAAAAGCCCTTCATGCTTTAAAGTCAACCCTAAATGATGATTATTTATCTAGGGTTTCTAACTTTGATTTGGCTTTTGTAGTGTGGAACACCCTCCTCTCCCTTAGCGAAAATGATCAATACTATGCGGGGAGTGACTCGGATGTTGGAAGCGACATCTCCAACAGGTGCTATATGGTCCAAGGAGATAACCCCTTGAGGTAACTACCGAATCTGAGGATGAGGATGTAGACATGTCATATGATGAGCTATCTACTTTTTGTCATCTATTGCTTGAAAAGTATGACATGATTAAGAAAGAAAATAAAAATTTGAAAAAGAATATTGCTTGCATGCATAAAGAACATGATTCATTTAGGAATAACATTGCATGTTTAGAAAAAAAAAATGAAGTTTTGAAAATGAAAATGTTTCCCTCATGTCTAAATTGAATGATTTATGTGAAGGGAATATGTCTTTGAAAATTAAGATTGATTTGGTGGAAAAACGAAAGGAAGTAGTTTTTCAAGAAAATAAGTCTTTGAAAAAGAAAATTTTTGAAAAAGAAAAAGAAAAGGAAAAAGTTTTTAAAGAGAAGAAAAATGACATTTTATCTCACATGTCTTTACATGCCACCATTGATGATAGTGAGATTAGTCTTTTGAAAAATAAAATAGATAGTTTGAGTTCAACTTTGAACTCGTGTGCATTTAACCATACTAGGTTGGAGTCCTTGTTTGCAAAGAAACAAACTCCTCATGTTCATGCACATCACTCTCATCATGCATTTGCTTATGTTGCACGCCACGATCACAATCACACTCATAAGCATTCTAAGGTGCACAAGTGTACACATTGTGGCCGCAAAGGCCATCTAGCAAAATTTTGTTTTGATAAGTTATACCATATTAATTTTACTAATAAAAATGTTTTCAAATTTGTCAAGGAACCCAAACATTTTGCAAATAATAATGTTCCTTACAAGACTAACCCCAAAGGACCCAAGAAAATATGGGTACCAAAACCCCCACCATTTGCTTTTGATGTAGGTGAGGGCTCTCACAAAACGTGAGAGGATCGGTGTCTTGATGGTGGATGCACTTGGACTTGATGGACACATATATAGATACATCGCTATCAAGGAGCTTTGGTGGGACAACCACCATGTTAGGAGCTTTGGAGTTGGTAACACTCTCTAAACTCCTACTTTTATGTACGTGCTTTTAATTTCATATATCATATAGCATGTTCATATTTTTGTGTGCTTCATGTGGTATTTACATGTTTAAATGTAGATTTTATCAAAACTTGCATGTATACATATATAAATAGTGAATTACAATTGATTCATATATGATTGAACTTCATGCTCATTTGTATCCACTATATGCATATGTATAGGCTAGTTTTGATGATTCTCTCATTTATACATGCTTTGCCAATTTTCATGTTTTTACTTCATGTATATGTATTTTGTATTCAAATCTAATAAATATACATGTATACCGTGAGTCTCTTGCCTTCATGCAAATACATTTGATAGACTCTTTTATGTTTGGGATATGTATGTATATTGTTAGGATTGGATAAATCATACATATACCTAGAAGTTTGTTTGTTTTATTGAAAAAAAATGATTTTTCATGTTTTTGTTTTAATAAAAAATTTGATACACGATCATTTTTGAGCCTAAATGACTATTTTCATGTAAATACTAGATACATGATTCTTGTACACTCATACTTTATCATGACTTTGATTCATGAACATATTTTTGAGCTTCATAGATTGAGTGTCAATTCTTGTATTTAGTCTTGATTCATAAAAAACATATGCTTTGATTTCATGATTTTGAAGGATCTTTAACTAGTTTTTCAAAAATTATTTTAACTAGTTATTGTTCTTCATTTGGTAGTGATTTTCAATGCTAAAATATTTTCAAATCTATTTTGAAAATCCCTACCTTCTATGGGAGGATGGATGGGCGATTATGCCTTATCTGCTTCATTGAAAATCTTCTATCTTGAGCATATGAAGGGTGGTAGGTTATGAGATATACACTTGATCTTATTGTTATGTCAATTGGTATCATTGGACTCTTTCAATTGGTATCTAAATTGATAATTTTTGTATATACTCATACTTTGTTTTCTTATATATGTATGTATCAATGTCAATTGGTATACTCATTTCATACATATATATGAGTTTCATGTGCTTAACTTTCAATTGGTTCACACTTTTAAAAGCACAATGTTTATGATGAAAAATAAAATTTTTTTTTTACTATTGGTATCAAAATGCTTCAACTTCATATTTGTTAAATTTCAATTGGTATCAATATGTTTTACAATAATGACTATTTTCAATTTGGTATCTTAAAATTTGTTTGTTTTACTAAAGCTCTGATACCTTTAAAATTTTGTTTAAGAAAAATTAAAAAAAATATTTTTTGATTTGTATTTCTTATATGCAAGGAGAGCTTAACATCTCTTCTACATATAGATTCATGTTGAGTGTATTGTGTATTGAAGAGCTTGACATCTCTTCTTTATGTGGTACACGTGTGTAGGGGGAGCTTCACATCTCCTCTTATGCATTACATAATATGTGTTATGTGAGTTCGGGCTTGTCATCCCTTCTTCATGTAATGCATATGTGTAGGGAAGCTAACTTAGCGTCTTCCTCTTCATGAATGTATATCGCATATAAATCTTTATTGATTATTTGTTTAACCCCTTCTTGATCTTTTTGTTTTTGACAAAAGGGGGAGAAAAATTTGTTTGATTTTATTTTACTTTGAACCCTTTGTTGATGAGTGACAAAAAGGGGGAGAAGTATTTGAGTCTATATGCATGTTTTCATTGCTTAAGGGGGAGAAGTATTTGTCTTCCTTGTTATTTATGCATATAAGTTTTGTATTGCAAATAGGAGAAAAAGATTTTGATTTATGCTTGTTGCATGTTTTATCTCCATACTTGCATACATATCATGTGCCTCATTGCCATATCTATTATTTATTTTGTATGCATGAGTTAAGGGGGAGCTTCTTTGAAGCTTTACTTTAATCCATGCATATATAACCTCATGACTTTTGTCATCATCAAAAAGGGGGAGATTGTTGGCCCAAAGGCCCATCACCTAGTTTTGATGATGATCAACTCATGAAGTTATGTTTACTAATGATCTTGTGTTTAAATAGTGACAGATTCATTATCAAGATCTTAGTAGGTGCATAGCTCAACAAAGGATAAAATGTTAAGATTTGGAGCTGGCACGGTGTGATCTAAGGAGCTTTTGGATCAAGCTTGGACCAAGTCAAGAAGATGAGAAGCCTTCAAGTGAAGACTTCAAGAAGATGAAGACTTGTGTCTAGGTATAAGATTTTGTTTTTGTTTTAGATAAAATGTAAAGGATAGAGTAGTTGGTGGATTGCTCAAGTATACCATGCACACACACTCTTGATTTAGTTTGTTTTTAGAAAAGAATTTTAACCAAAAACCAAACATGTATTCAAGTGAAGATTTCAAGTGTTTTGTTCATTTTTGGTGTTTCTCATATACTTATCTTTTACCAAAACCATATTTAGAGCTTAATGCCAAAAACATAGATATTTCATCTTTATTGTGTAGTGGATCATATCCATACACACTATGCTTTAAAAGTATATCTTGTTTTTGTATTTGATGAAGATTTGGAAAAACATTGTTTTGGAAATACAGTTTTCATCATGAGCCAAATATTTCCAACTTACAAAAATAGTCCAATCTTTTATAACATGCCTTGATTTTGTGCAAGCATGTTTGATTATCAAAGTATATTGGTTAAACTATTTTTGTAGATTTTTAAGTATTTTATGGGATTTTATTTGAGCCAAAAAGACCATGTTTTAAATTCCAAAAAACTGTTTCAGGCTTCAGATAAGTCGACTTGCTCCCTATATAGTTGACTAATCCTGAAGTCGGCCGACCGGACCGGTCGACCGACGTGCACAGACGTGCACGCCTTTGTGTACTGGAGGACGGCCGACCGTGCCGGTCGACCGCTCCAGAGAGCAGAGCTCTCTGGAAAGTTCGGCCGACCGTACGGGTCGACCGACAGAGAGTTAAACTCTCTGCTCCAGTGGTTCGGTCGACCCGGGCGGTCGACCGTGGCTCCAACGGTCAGATTTCTGACGGTTGGCGGTCGACCGACCCGGTCGACCGGCAGCTCTGACAGAGCCCCAACGGCTAGTTTTCCAGACTCTATATAAAGGGTCATTTGGGGGCTGTTTTCTACAAGATTTGGAGATAGTTTTAGAGCCAGTTTTTCTCACTCTTTTCAGAAGTTTTTCTCCACAAAATTGAGGGCAAATATTTCCAATCAAAAGGAAAGTTTTATCAAGAGTGTAAAAGAGAATTTCTTGAGTTTTCCTCCACCATCTCTTTCCTAGTTTTCTCACACAACACTTGAGCTTTCCATTGCTATATCTACCTATAGGGATTTGTTGTGAGAGGATTTTAGGTGATCAAGAGTTGTGATCACCAAAGTTCATCTTTGTTCTTTGAAGGGGCGAACGTGTGTGTTCGCGATTGTTTGGGTCCTAGTGAGGACTTGGTGTTTTCAGATTCGGGTGCGAACTCGCGTTTGAGGTGCGGCCTCGGCGAGCTAGTGAGCTTGCGTAGGTACGGGACTAGGAAGTCCGAGGGCTTGTAGGTGTTGCGGCACCGAGGAGAGATCCATTGGGATCTTGCATAGTGGAAATCCTTCATGTGTCGAAGGCGGGGATGTAGAGCAAGTGTGCTCGAACCTCGAAACATACCCTTGTGTTTGCAATTGCTCTCTTCTCTCTTTGTCTCTTTTATATCTTACATACTTTTATTGTGCTTATCTTTATATGCTAGATATTCATTTGTGCTCATATTGATATACTTGCTTGGGATTGTTGCTAACACTTGTATTCAACCAAGAGAGCCAACGCGGCATCTCAACCCATTCAAGAGGAACCTACAGGAGTTTGTCCAGAGCCCTTCACGGGGAATTCGGCAACACTCTTGTGTTATACATAGTGTTTAGTGTAAAAGTTTTAATTAGGTCATAATTGCTTTTTGCTTCCGCATTATTTGCATCATTTGGCATTAAGTGACCATTAGATTAGCTATCACCTATTCACCCCCCTCTAGGTGAACCTTTAGTTTTATGAATGGTGGCATTCATACGGACCCACAACAGACATCCTACCACCTACAGTACTCAAAGGGTTCAATATCTACCTACTCAAGACTAAAGGATTGCACTACGTAAAGACAGTACAATTCTACACAGAATTCAAGGTTCCATTGATTTTCTGCTGGAGTTACAAAATTGCTCAACACTACAGTATTACAGATAAATTTCCAATGAGTCTCTTCAGAGAATTCAAGATTAAATGGTGGGACAAATTTAATCAAGCACTCTGTTCTGACATAATAGTTACCGAATTCATCGACATCGGCAAAAAACTTCAACATCAAATTCAACAAGTTCCTAAGAAAGCAGACTCTCCAATTACTCCAAAACCCACTCATAAGACTCCAACAAAAATTCAAGAAGATTCCGATTCCGAGGACGAATTCCAACAATTCTTAAAATTCCAAAAATTCAAAAAAATGCAGAAGCAACTCAACAGGTCACGAGCAAGCTCAACAACGTCCTCTTCATCAATTGATCCTATCGGTGGACAAGATCCATTTGATATGTAAATATCATTCAAAAGAAAAATCCATCTTCAAAAGGCAGACATGACTAGTAGAAGCAAGATTCCAAAGCTCGACGGGACACAAAGCTCTCGACGAGACTCAAAGCTGACAAGATTCCAAGACTCGACAAGACACAAAGCTCGACGAGACTTAAAGCAGCACACTCACCTGACATAATTCAAATCAGACAAGACAAAAGGCAGGGACAAGACACAAAGCTCAACAAGACTCAAAGCTGACAAGATTCTAAAGCAGACAAGACTCAAAGCTGACAGCAGACAAGACTCAAAGCTCGACAAGACTCAAAGCTGACAGATTCCAAAGCAGACAAGACTCAAAGCTGACAGCAGATAAGACTCAAAGCTCGACAAGACTCAAAACTGACAAGACTCAAAGCAGACAAGACTCAAAGCTGACAAGATTCCAAAGCACGACAAGACAAAAGCTCGACGGGACACAAAGCTCTCGACGAGACTCAAAGCTGACAAGATTCCAAGGCTCGACGAGACACAAAGCTCGACGAGACTTAAAGCAGCACACTCACCCGACATAATTCAAATCAGACAAGACAAAAGACAGGGACAAGACACAAAGCAAAAGCCAACTCATCACTCCAGAAGGCTCGGCACTCTCCTATAAATTTAAGGCTTCTTCATTCATCAAAGGCAGAACGAGAAGCAGAGCTTGAAGCAAAAAACAATCTACTCATTGTAATCCTCTTCCTCCTCCCAAAAAACAGTCTCCTTCTTTCGAAGATTTTCAAGCTATATTCCTACTTCTTTCTGTATCCAGTTTCAAAGAATTAATTCAAGGCAAGCTTTGTAAGTTCTCACTTCATTTGTAATTCATCTTTCTGAAATAAAATTCCATCTTTCATTAAGCATTTCATTTGTTTATCGATCAAAAGCTCTCACAATAGGGTTGCATTACGCACCTCCAACTCTCTCAAAGAGGAATCACGATGAAGAATTACAGAACCCTTCACCGGGTATTCGGCTTCTAGTCCTGTTCCCGAGCGATCGTCATAATCATATTTCATTATAATTACTGTGCATCATTACTATTCTTCATTACTGTGCACCATTACTGTTCATCATTACTGTGCAATCTTCATAAGTTATACCGTCTCTTTCCTGACCATCTTTCTAGTTAGCCCCCGGGTCCCCTCCTGGTATCATAATCATATTTCATCATAATTACTGTGCATCATTACTATTCTTCATTACTGTGCACCATTACTGTTCATCATCATTACTGTGCGTTTTTCATAAGTTATATCGTCTCTTCCTGACCATCTTTCTAGTTAGGCCCCTGGGTCCCCTCCTGGTTGGCTCTGATACCAGGAGGGGACCCAGGGGGACTAACAGAGGATAAGTAAGGATGAGGAGACGATATAGCTTGAAAGAGACAAATTAAAAATGGAGTGATACAGTAATGATGATGCAGTAATGATGATGCACAGTAATAGTAATGGTGCATAGTAATGATGAACAGTAATGGTGCACAGTAATGAAGAATAGTAATGATGCATAGTGATTATGATGAAATATGATTATGACGATCGCTCGGGAACAGGACTAGAAGCCGAATACCCGGTGAAGGGTTCTGTACTTCTTCCTCGTGATTCCTCTTTGAAAGAGTTGGAGGTGCGTAATGCAACCCTGTTGTGAGAGCTTTTAATCGATAGATGAAATGCTTGATAAAAGATGAAATATTATTTCAGGAAAATGAATTACAGATGAAGTGAGAACTTACAAAGCTTGCCTTGAATTAATAATCTGGATACAGAAAGAAGTAGGAATACAGCTTGAGTGTCTTGATTGAAGAGGGGGGGGTGAAGAAGGGAGTGTGATTACAAGTGGTAGCTTTGTAGGTTTTTGTTTTAGGCTTTGCTTCTGGTTCTGCCTTTGATGAATGAAGAAGCCTTGAATTTATGGGAGAGTGCCGAGCCTTCTGGAGTGATGAGTTGGCATCTGCTTTTGTCTTGTCTGATTTGAATTATGTCGGGTGAGTGTGCTACTTTAAGTCTCGTCGAGCTTTGTGTCTCGTCGAGCCTTAGAATCTTGTCGGCTTTGTTTCCCGTCGAGAGCATTATGTCTTGTCGAGCTTTGGAATCTTATCAGCTTTGAGTCATGTCGAGCTTTGAGTCAGCTTTGAGTCTTGTCTGCTTTGGAATCTTGGCAGCTTTGAGTCTTGTCGAGCTTTGAGTCTTGTCTGCTTTGGAATCTTATCAGCTTTGAGTCTTGTCGAGCTTTGAGTCAGCTTTGAGTCTTGTCTGCTTTGTCTTGTCAGCTTTAAGTCTTGTCTTCTTTGTCTTGTCTGCTTTGGAATCTTGTCAGTTTTGAGTCAGCTTTGAGTCTTGTCGAGCTTTGAGTCAGCTTTTAGTCTTGTCTGCTTTGGAATCTTGGCAGCTTTGAGTCGTGTCGAGCTTTATTTTGTCTGCTTTGGAATCTTGCTTCTGCTTGAAAGATAGATTTCTTTTTTTTTTAATTACATATCCAATGGACCTTGTCCACCATAGGATCAATTGATGAAGAGGACACTGGGGAGCTTGCTCGTGACCTGTTGAGTTGCTTCTGCATTTTCTTGAATTTTTGGAATTTTAAGAATTGTTGAAATTCGTCCTCGGAGTCTGAATCTTCTTGAATTGTTGTTAGAGTCTTATGAGTGGATTTTGGAGTAATTGGAGAGTCTGCTTTCTTAGGAACTTGTTGAATTTGATGTTTTACCGGTGGCGATGAATTCGGTGACTGTTAGTGCTTGATTGAATTTGTCCCACCATTTAATCTTGAATTCTCTGAAGAGACTCATTGAAAATTTATCTGCAATACTGTAGTGTTGAGTAATTTTATAACTCCAGCAGAAAATCCATGGAACCTTGAATTCTTTATAGAATTGTACTGTCTTTACGTAGTGCAATCCTTTAGTCTTGAGTAGGTAGATATTGAATCCTTTGAGTGCTGTAGGTGGTAGAATGTCCGTTGTGGGTCTGTATGAATGCCACCATTCATAGAACCAAATTGGGAAGTCTTCTTGGCAGTTTGAATGAAAAGTAAAGAATCATGAGTGGTCAAATGGCCTGTAAAGGAAGGCACGATATCATGCCATTCTATAATCATGATAGGAGTAACCTTTTGGAATAAAGTTGACGGTGAAATCCGTTGTTGTGGCAAAGCTTGTTCATTCTGTTAGTTTGATGATCCTTTTGATAATGCATTTTGAATAAGAGATTTTGTCAGGGTTGTTCTTGTCAATGGTGTCGTATAGCTCAATGGAGCCTGAGTCTATGAGGACAAGTTCATAATATCTTTGGTTTTTGAGTGGGTCATCAGGAATCCATTGGCAACCGAGAGGTAGGATTTTATTGACAAATGAGGTAAGAGTTTTGTAATCAGGAACTTCACTAAAGGCAGTGAGAAGTAAATGTTCTTGATTTTTCTTTATGAAATAGGGAGACGACTCGGATGTTGACTGAGTTTTTGAAGTGCTTTGAGCTTTTGAGGAAGGTGATGGAGAAGTCATAACATAAGGGAGAGGAGAAAAATTACTTAGGACTTGAAATCTGTTAGAATTTTGAATAGGTGAGGGTGAGAGTGATGAGACTCATATTTCATAGTCTCTTGGATTGACAGTCTTTTGAATTGGAGATTTGCCTTTGTCGATACTCATTTTGAATCTGTTTGTCAAGAATTTATGGATTAGGAAATCGGGTAAGGAATTAATGTCAGAATCGAAAATAGTAAGAATGGCTTGCCATTTAGGAAAGATCCGCTTAGATGCAATATTTTGGACACCAGATTGACAATCGTTTTGACGAAGGAATCTTTTGTTCAGAGGATTATCTTGAAATTTGAAAATGTATTGAACAATGGAAAGTATTGTGGAATATGATTTCTGAGAGCCTAGCCAAATGCCTGAATGGAATCTAACTGTCTGTTGAAATCTTTGTTTTAATATACTTCCGTATCCTATATCGTATGCATCTGTTTCTACCATGAATGCATGAGGATGAGGAATGCAAGGACATGAATGAACCTTTTCCTTGATCTGTTTGTCCTTTTGAGTGTGGATATCTTGTAGTTGTTGTTCTACAATATTATCTTGTAAGAACATAATCTTATCTTGTTTTCTTTGAATTAGGTTTATACTTTGGTAAATTGAATTAGTTTGTAGGGTATTCAATTCTTTGTATCTAACAGGAATTATAAAGTTAAATAAGATTTTCTGTCCCATGATGTTTGTACCTAATCCGTTTGAATCAATCCAAAATGGGTAAATTTGAGTCAAAAATGGAATTCCTAATATTACATCAGTATTTAAATTATTAACAATAATGAATTGGTGTTTGAAACAGATTTTTTCATTACATATTGATATTTTTGTTAGTTTGCCCATACTTTTAATGGTGAATTATTTGCTGTTACTAATTTTTCGTTTGTTGGTTTATAATATTTTGTTGGAAAGATTTCGTCTCTAATTACACTATGGTCAGCTCCTGAATCAACCATAGCTGTAAAGGTTATTTTGGAATTGTTAATGGCAAATGTTATTGGTACGAACCATTTTTGATAATTAAATCCTTTAATGGCTGAAATGAATTTAGAGTTTGAAGGTTCAGTGGTTGAAATAGTGATTTCATTTAAGGAGAAGGGTGGTTCTTCAGTTTCAATTCCTTTTCCTTTATCAATTTGATTTTGAATAAGGCACATTTGTGTTTCATAGGCTAAGTTCTTCATTTCTACTTGTCTGAGATTTTCTTTAATGTGTTTAATTTCGTCTCTTAACTGTTTTATTTCTATTCGGATTTCATGAATGTCATTTGGTTTGGTCCTTAAACTTGTATTTTTGGATAGGTTTCAAAAAGTTTTGAAATACTAAAAGGTTGACTTAGATTATCTTTTTCTTCTTCTTCATTTATTATCAA
Organism: Agave tequilana; assembly: GCA_038442645.1. NCBI lineage: Eukaryota > Viridiplantae > Streptophyta > Magnoliopsida > Asparagales > Asparagaceae > Agave > Agave tequilana. The sequence goes on along the minus strand of JAVJIF010003241.1, from coordinate 95,837 downwards.
TGCTCTTAATTTCTCTAAGTGTTCCTTTTGTTTTTCTAAATCAGGAATTTGTGGTATCATATCAAATATTAATTCTTTTGATTCTCTTTTTGAATTGTTTGTTCTTAAAGTATTTCCTTTAGACATATTAATCATATTGACTTATTTACATGCACAGGTAGTTTTGTCTGAATCATTAGAGCTTGATGAATTATAAAAATCGTCGTCATCAGATATTTTATTAATTTCAGAATAGAGTTATAATTTTTCTTTTATATTTGAATCTATATCTGATATGCTATCTATTATTTCATTAATTTTATTTTTTCCTTTTGATCTACATTTATTCGCTACGTGACCAGGTTTGCCAACTGGTTTGGATTTATTTTGATAGTAGTTTTCGCTTGAATAATTTTGAGAATACTTATGTTTTCATGGTCTATATTTTTTATTGATGATCATTTTTTGATTGTCTTTTTTTTGTTGAGGGAGCCCTTATTCCTGTGATGCCGAACGCTTCATAGAAGGAGCCAATTTCTTTACGTTTGTTACCATATTTGGCTTGGAATTTTAACTCTTGACATGCTTGTAATGCTTCCTTTTTAACAAATGCAAACAATTGACCACATGTTATAGTACTAAAATCAATATTATCGTCTTTAACTCCCATAGCCTTTTTAATATTTGTAAAAACTCTTTGTGAAAATAAATTGGGTAGAGCAGTAATAAATATTTCTTTCCAAAATGATTTGGTTGAATCGGATCGTTTTAACACATGAGTTAGGAACATGTCTTTATACCATCTGAAATCAGAAAGGGTTGGACATCTTAAATTAGTAAGGAATATTTTTGAAGATCCTAATTCTTCTGCAGGATTTCCTACAAAATGTGTTGCTATTGTAACAATGAGAAAATTAGCGGAATCATTTTTCTTTGTAATTGTTCCTTGAGCATCTTCTACTTCTATTTCATGATTTAAAATTTTTTGTTTTTCTTCTAGGGTTAAAGAGTTATCCCACCAGTATTTTAATTGTCCAGTGAATCCAGTGACTATATAAACAGTGACATTTTGTTCTGGTAATCGATTTGTTTTGTAGGCTGTTACTGCCATACCTATTTCTTGTAATGTATTTAATATTTCATACTCACTTTTTCCGTCCATATTCCATTCGTAGACAGAAGTGCCATCATAACTTGATTTAAATAATGCCTTTTCTTCATATTGAATATCTGGAGGGGTTGACCTAGGGTAATAATTCCTAGTGTTGCCTTTACGCCAGTTATTTTTATATGAATTGTGACTGTTACTCCAATTATTTCTATATGAATTATTATTTTTCTTGTATTTTGTATGAATTCGATTAATTTTTAAATTTTGATCTGTTTCTTGAATATCATCTTCTATTTGATTTATTTGTTGTACCAATGAATTATCTGAATCGTCTGTAGATTCAGATTCTGATTTATCTTGTTCTTCAATATTATTTATCTTTGATGTACTTGGAATATTTTCATTAATTTTTTCTAGAGCTTGGTTATTTGTCCTAGTAAGTTTATCGGTTGAATTTTTTCTTCGTATTCTACAGGTAAGCTAGTTGGTTGAAAATGTAGTGCTGAATAACTTAGTGGTAACTTAAGATTTGAGTCTTTTTGAATTCTTTTAATTTCTGTTGATAGGAAATCAATCTGTTGTGTTATGGTATGCAACATTTGATTTGAATAATTATTTTGATGATATATCTTTTTAATGTCTTCGATGTTGACTGGTTCGTTATTATTTTTATCTCTTTTAAAAGGTGAAGCAGTGACTTCTCCTTCATTCGTTGTAATTTTGATGGATTGTAATGGTGGATAAATAGAAGTCACAGTATTTCGTCTGTTAATTGCTATTTTTTATATAGACTAGTTTGAACATTAATTTGGGATTGGTCGTATGGTTTTAGAATGCCTTGTTTTTCTAAATAATATTCTAACCACATTTTAAAGCTGAAATTAATTTTTTGGTTTTCCATGTATGTTTGGTTGTAAGGAAGTGGGCGGAAGTAAGGAAATAGGGAAGTATAATTGCTCACTTCCCTATCTATCCAAACACCAGAAAAGGAAAATAAGAAAACCCCTTTTCCTTTTCTCTTTTCTCTTTTACACAATCATTTCCTCACTTCCAGAGTGCTACAGTTAATTTTGTGGTCATGTAAATCTCATTTGTAATAAGTTGCAGCACAAGACAGCTAATTTTTTGATCATGTAAATCTCACTTGCATTCTAATTACAGTCCATTTTTTATTTTTCTTAATTTATTTTTATTTTAATATTATTTTACGGTCAACTTTGTGGTCAACTTTTTCACTTCCACTTTCACATGCCATCCAAACACTAGAAAAGAAAAAACATTTTCCAAACCACACTTCCCAACAACATCCAAACACCGGAAAACTTACTAACCAATTCTCAAGTTTCAAAGGGAATTATTACCACTTCCTCAATTCCTCACTTCCTCACTTCCACCCTTAACCAAACAGGCCCGTAAGTGATCCATTCTTTTATTAATTTCTCTTGGTAAGTTCTATGGAATCCTGAGAACCAATTAAAATATTTGGTTTCTTCCCTAAAGTCTTTCATTAATTCGAAACTATTGCTAGTGAATGGTTTCTGACTGATAATCGCATTAATTTCTCCGGTAAAGTCTGCTCTCATTTGGGATGATGTTGGAGAGTAACTTTCTTGATTCATTTCTGAAGAGGTGACTTATGGAATACCTTGATAGGTTGTTGGAAGGAATATTCAGAACATGATTTTCTACTAGATTCTACATACCTATAGGAGGTTGAAGGTATTTCTCTTAATGAGTTGAATCTAATTAATACTGTTCCGTCATCTTCTTCGACTATGTCAAAGATTTCCGTTCTCTCATGTCTCTTGGAGTTTGAGGGTTTTCTATCTTGAATTCTTCTGGAATAGTAATTTCATTCCACTTTAATCTTTTGGGGACGAACGTCTTTGACTGTTCTGCTTCAATTTGAAGTAGGACAGTTTCTTCTTGAATAGGGGAATTTATCATTTTGAACTTAGGGTTCATATGAAAATTCATTAATTTAAAGTACATCTTATACATTCGGTGAATCTTTCGAACTCATCACCTTGGAAGTGGACGTCTAGGATTAATGAATTTAGGAATAATAGGTCTGTTAATGATACGGAATAGTTTGGCATACAGTTGAAGTAGACTGGTCCATTACATATGTTGGTCTGGATCATGGATATGATGGACGATTTATATCTTTTTAATCTTTTATCTCTTAGGGCCGTGTATATTGGAATGTCTACACCCGTATGAACTAAAGGTTTAATAGCAATTTGTATTAATCCGAAATGCATATAACGAAATCCTTTCTTTAGAAATTCTTGTAGTGCTAGATTGGATAATAGTTGAATAGTTTGAGATTTATTTTGAATATTAAATGTTTCTTCATGAATTTTAATAGTGCATGAGGTTTTGAAATCAAAGGTGCTTATACTATAAACATTTTCTATTTTTTCATTTGGAATTCTCCATTCTAAGAAATCTTCACAAACTATGTCTTCTCTACTCTTTACTACTTTTCTGTTTGTTCCTGAGGACGAACTGGAACCTAAAAACATTCTTCTAACAATATTAGTCATCACTAATGCGTAGCTAACTGTAAGTTAAACTCTTGGTCGACTGGAACACGAGAACACTATGCCTGGAACACCCTATCTCAACGGGCTTACCAACGGACTTACAAGCTTACCAACGCTTACCATCGCCTACCAGAATGCAACAAGCAATCATTATGCACTTATAACAACTAACATGCAAGAAACTTGGTTCTGATACTAGGAGCAAACAAACAAAGATAAAGAAAAAGAAAACAAGCCTATGCTAGATTTGACTTAGACCCAGACGACTCCTAACTGGTTAGACTGTCCAAGGGGGTACATTGTCAGAATCTGACCACAAGTTAATCGGCCAGGTAGGGGCTAGATCAGTGGGGGTATTCGTGCCGGAGCAACAGACCTAATTATGTCAAACACTGTTCTTTGAGGTTTCGCCTCTTAATCCCTAACCTTAGACACCGATTTGACAAAAGTCAACTTCTAATAACTTCGCCTTTAGATCAATCTCTTAAATGAGCCCGAGATGTCCCTAGGGGCCAACGTCTAGAAAGTTTTTATTAAGGCTTGGGTCGTGTGAGTGGGGAGGTGATTTTTGGGCCAAGGGAGGGTAATGACTTCCCCACCTTATGTTGTCTTGGGTTTTTCCCTTAAGTTCAATTCGTGCAAGTGTACAATGTAGATAAGAATGAACACACAAAGAGAGTAAATTACTCACGTGTTTATCCTAACTATATGCAATGCAATATGTACATCTCTGTCAAGATCACAACAACATAAGAACAAAATACAGTATATTGGAATCAAAATGGACACGTGCCTAGATGCAAATGTCTAAACCATTTTAAAGCATCCAATTTTTGTATTTTATTTCTTAAAATTATTACAGTGTACAGGTAATATAAACAAAAACTAGCAGCAGAATATAAAAATGTACAAGAAATTACCCAACCACACAAGAAAAGTGTAGACTTCTGCAATGGTAAAGAATTTGACCTTCATACCAAAAACAAAGAAGAAAAAGTTAACAAAAATGTGAAATCAAACCGTTCCCATCCCTGGCAATGGCGCCAAAATTTGATTGGGGGAAAACCGCGTACAAAAAGTGTATGTTTTGAAATCAAGAGTTAAAGTGTGTGCGCTTTGATTTCCTCGATACTTTCGCTATAGCATAGAGACTAAAACGAGTCAAATCCACAAGGACGGGAGGTGATAGAATCTTATACAGTATATTCACGTATGTGTTAACGGTTCTTCTATGTTTGAAATAATGAAAAGAAAAGAAAATAAAGAATGAAAAGGTAAGTACAGTGAAACACAAAGAAGTAAGAATATAGAAAATAAATTGTTTGTGTTTTTAGAATATTTCTAAAACAAAGTGAAAAAGAAAGAAAACCTATGACTACTAACTACTAATGACTCCACCAACATGCTAATCTCTTAGTGGTAGTTGCCTCCTAATTGTCCTTGGTAATCACTAGTCCTTGATTCAAGAGCGTTTCAAAGCATGACCCATATGTAACTCATTGATTAGTCTTTAATTTTGCATAATTTGTATCACATTTTCACATTAATTTTATATTAAATTCTGCTAATAAAGCTTTGCTTGCTTGATTCTAGGTCCATGGTGTGCAATGAAGAAGAAGACCCTAAATCACCATTTAATTGGTGATTAAAGGCCTATTAAAGATAGCCATTGACCTAGAGAGCTGATTCTGTAAAAACCAGGGGCAGCAAAGACGGAACCGGGCACAGAGCCTGACAGGAGACAGACGGGACCGCGCGTGGCTCAAACCGCGCGCGCGCGGCCCTAGTATGGCCGCGGCCCCGGCCGCGTTTTGGGCCAGGGCCTGTCCCCTGGCCCCCCTCTTCCCTGGTGGTTATAAATACCCCCCTTGGGGTTCAGAGCAAAAATATACAGAGTTTAGGGTAGTTTTCATTCCATGTTGTTAGTTTAGTTTAGGTTAGGGTAGTTCTTCTTCTTCCCCTTTGTATTTTCCATTTATTTTAGATCTTGTATTAGGAGAAAGAGTGATACATGAGTGGAATGCAATAGTACTTGTAATAGAAGGTGACAAGCTATGAAAGGTGCTCTCTTTACCTCTCTTTGTTTTCTATCTAACTTCTTTTATATGTGTAGCTAATCTTTTCTCTTATGGCACTAACTACTAACCACCAATTAGTCTAGCTTCTTATTTGATAATCCCTATGAATCTAATAGCCTCATTTTGGCCCTGCTCTTGCAAGAGCCATTGATGGCTCATGATGATGGGTCTACCTCTAACTTCCTAACCACTAACAAGCTAACATTACTTTACTTCATGCTTGCTCTTATCGGGTTTTGATGATTTAAGTGTAGCTTGAACTTGTTTTGTAGAGTTGGGTTGTGATGAGTTACATATGGGTCATGCTTTGAATAGCTCTTGAACCAAGGACTAGTGATGGCCAATGATACATGTGAGGCAACTATCACTAAGAGGTTATCATGTTGGTGGAGTCATTAGTAGTTAGTAGCCATGAGTTTTCTTTCTTTTTCACCTTGTTTTTGAAATATCAAAAACCACAAAAATCATTCTTTTCTATGTTTCCCACTTCTTTGTGTTTCACCGTATACTTCTCTTTTTATTCTTTCTTTTCTTTTCTTTTGATTCTTTAAGACTTTGAAGAACCTTTTAACAAACACGTGAATCAACCGCTAAAGCTTCTATCGCCTCCCATCCTTGTGAATTAGACTCGTTTTAGCCTCTATGCTATAACGGAAGTATCGAGGAAGCCAAAGCATACACACTTTAAATCTTAACTTCAAAACATACACTTTTTGTGCGCGGTTTTCCCCCGATCACTCATCACATCCCAACTCAACAAAATAAGTGCAAACTATACTTAAACCATCAAAACTAAACAAGAGTAAGCATGGAGTAAATAAATGTTAGCTTGTTAGAGAGCTAGAATGTTAGATTGTTAGATCCATCATCATGAGCCATCAATGGCTCTTACAAGAGCAAGACCAAGTAGAGGCTATTAGATTCATGTGGATTATCAAGTAATAAGTTAGACTAGTTAGTGGTTAGTAGTTAGTTACCATGAGAGAAAAGATTAGCTGAACATGTAAAAGGAGTTAGAGAGAAGAAAATAAAGAGAGGTAAATAAAGAACCTTTCATAGATTGTCACCTTCTATTATAAGAACTCTTGTTTTCCAACCATATACCACTATCTCTCCTATTACAAGATCTACAAGAAATGAAAAATACAAAGAAAGAAGAAGAACAAACCTAAACTAAACTACCTTAAACTATAACATAGAAAGAAACTACCCTAACTCTCTGTATTTCCATCTCTTCAGAACCCCAGGGGGTATTTATAGGCACCAGGGGAAAGGGGGGCCGAGGGGCAAACCCTGGCCCAAAGTACGGGTGCGGCCGCGCCGGTATGGCCGCGAAAACGTGGCTATGGACGCGTTTCCACGTCCATAGTACGGCTGTGCGCGCACGGCCGCCTGCCGAGTGCTGTCCTGTCGCCCCCTGTCGACTGCATGTCCCATTTTTAGGTTTTGGGTCCCTGATTTTGACAGAATCACCCTCCTAGGTCAGTGACTATCTTTATAGGCCTTTAATCACCAATTAAATGGTGATTTTGGGTCTTCTTCTCATTGCACACCATGGACCTAGAATATACAAGAGAGGTATTATTTTGCAAAATTTAATATTAAATAAATGTGAAGATGTGGTATAAATATGCAGTTTTAGAGACTAATCATATACCCTAAAGCTAGTTTAACTTAATTCATCACTAATCTTCAAGAATCATTAACTTATCCCTAGGGTTTCAATAGACATAGAGTTCAATTAATTCATCTTTCTAGAAGTAGGCTTTAGCAAGCTACGAGAGAATTAATTACTCATATTCATGGTGAAATTAAGTATGATATTTAAAAGTTGCATAAAAAACTAAATTAGAATTGAAGAACACAAATAAAAATAGCAAAAAGAGATATGAAAGAAAATAAGAATCCTTATTGAATTTGTCACCAATCCAGTACAAAAGCCTTCTCTTCTTTACAAATCTTCTTCAAAGTGAAAAAACTAGAAAATATAATGAAAATTTGGAAAGAAAAGATGATCTAAAGAAAATCCTAAACTTGATTCTCTAAGATGCCTCTCCTCTGTTGCTCTTCAGGGGTATTTATAGGGATTACAGTAGTAAAATCCCAGTCGAATATTCCTCCCAAACCTCCACGCACGTGGCTACTAGAATGCCCCTTTTCCACGGCAAAAAAGGAGTGGCGCGACATTTTGTGGAGTCTGGGCACGCGCTTTGACGCATGGCTTCATTTCATCCATTCATTTGGAGATCTATCTTTAGAATCCTCTTTTGCATTCTTGAATTTAAAATAACCTTGTTTCCTAATAACTTAAAAAACGAGTTATTTATAAATCTAAATTTTAACTTGAATTCTCTCATTTATCTTTGACTTAGGATAGGATATTTTCTGATTTGAATTGGGCTTGATGGGCTTTTGGGCTTCTTTTTAACTTGTGGGCTTCTTTTGGGCTCTGTTCTTTATTCTTTTTAATTATTGAGGCCTACACATTACTAAACACTAAAACGATTAAATAACAGTGCTTTATAAAAAATAAATATTAAAATGTGACTAAAAATATGTACTTTTTATGAACAATCAGTGTACTAGGATCTCTTCAGAGAGTTTCAAGTTCAGTGCCTTTAATTTTGAAACTAGATTGGATATTTCCATAATGTACTCCCTTATATTTCCTTTATTGTTGTAGTGCATATTTACTAGCTTGCTAAGATGCGTGCTAGTCTCAACTTTATCTGATTTATTAAACCGGTCAGTTACTTCAGTTAGGAAACTCTTAGCACTAACTTTATCATGCATAGCACCCCTAATAGTTATCGGAATAGTGTGCTTCATGACCATTAGACACATCCTATTTGAACTCTCCTATTTTTTATAATTTTCCTTTTCTTCTACTGTACTTTTGTTACTAATGGCAGAGGGTTCATCAGTCCTTGAGTTATAGTCTAAGTTCATAAAGCTAAGAACGATGGTAACTTGATCGCGTCACTTCTCAAAGTTTGCACCATTCAATACAGGAATGCCCTTGAGACTTGAAGAAATTGAAGATGCATTTACTGATAACATAAGAAAAAAATAGGACTATATAAGCATACGATTTCTCATCAATTTAATATAAACATTACAACAACAACAACTAAGCCATTTGTCCCAAGTATTTGGGTAGGCTACATGAACCAACATAGAATTACGTCGGATCGGGCATATGTATCAGCTTTCTCCACTCATTCCTATCGAGAAATATGCCTTCACTAAGACCTTTAGCCTCTATATCGTATCGTATTACCTCCATCTATTTTTTTCTTCGATTTCCCCTGTGCTCTTTTAACTTGCCCTAAACTTAACATAAATATTGCATTATCAAAATTCTACTGTAATAGCCATAAAAATGTATTTCAGAAAATGTGACCAGTTTAACAGATAGAGCTGCCGGCCAAACATTCAGAACAAGTTATGTCTCTATATGCCAACACTGTACTGGTCCAATATAGATACCCTAAAGTCTAAGTTCTATGTAAGAGAACAACCTTTCTTTGGGCCGACTGTCCCTTTATAGAATTGGTCCCAAAGTTTAACTTATCTATATCGATCATATAATATATGTAATGATCCGATCATAATGACAACTTTCCTTTGGGCTGATTGCTACTACACACATGGGTTACACAAATCTACGCATCTTGTTTCTTGTTCCTTTGTCGGACTAGTTGATGAGGGTAATGCAATATGAGCTTATAGTGTGACAACGTTCTTTTGAGCCGATTACCTCACACTAAAGTTCTCTTACTTGCATTACTCACTTTAAGTATCCGACGCCATACATAATTCGCCAAATAATAGTCTTTCTTTGGGCCGGCTATTATTTGCATGAACTACATACACAATTAAATAAGCTCTTTTATAAATTCTTTAACTTGAATATGTAAATATCTTTATCTGTGTGTTATCTACTATAGTAAACATCAATATCTATTATGCTAGAATAATAAAAGTAATATAATAATATTGATGAAGCAGAATCATATAAGGACACATATAACCATGGTAAATATACACTTCAATGTCTTTTTTATGTCAACTAACTATTATTTTGTCATGCCTAGTGCCTATAATACTGTAGTACTCGTCAAGTGCTCTGAAACGGCTATTTACAAGCCCAAAACAGTGATCGGATGAACCCGCAACAGTTAATTAAAGTTTCTATTGACAAAACGGGTCTGCAGTGCTTATCGGGTCTGTATCAGACCCGATCTGCAATGGTTAACTTATGGGTTTTCTTCTTAATGGGTCGGGTTTAATAAACAGAATAAAATTCTATTAGCTTAATGTGAGATTGATTGGGATATGTCTGTTTATGTGATTAGAACTCTGCCCCTAATCAATCTCAACAGTCCTATTAAAAATTTAATATGAGATTAATTAGGAGTAGATTTCTTTATTAGATAAAAAATTTATCTCTAAATATCTGAATCCTAAATAATCTCATAATTTTAATTCATTTATGAAATCCAAAATAATTAACCCTTTTTTTTTGCTGTTTTACTGCCGCCGGCCCATGGTTGCCGGTGGCTACCGCATGCAGCCAATGCACGCATGCGTGCATTAAGCATGCGCCTGCATGCATGCCCATGCATTCTACTTCTTTTCTTTGCCATTGCCTTAAGGCCTGCATGCATGCAGGCCCCGCATGCATGCGTCCAGCCACGCATTTTTTTTCAAAAAAAAAATTATTTCTAAAATAATAACACATTGATTAAAAAAAATAATTCAAAAAATATATAAATGTAAAATTTCATAAAATCATCCTTTTTAAACTTTTAATTCAATATATGAGATACAAATATTTATTGAATAAAGAGAAAAATTATTCGTGGTATTTACAGATCGAGATTGAAATTTTTGTAAATCTCGATGATTTGATAAAAATGTGGCTCTGATACCAATTGTTAGATCCTTATTCCATATAAGATTTCATACATGCATAGCCTCTTTATCATGATCAAAGAGAAGGAGGGTTTTAGGCATACCTGATTCCATTACGAAAGGGATGCCGACGGTTGCGCGATCTCGAGGACGTCGGAGTTGAGGGAGAGGATTCTTCTCTCCAGCCACCAAGTTCTCTTCTTGATTCTTAGAGGGGATGTGAGGACTCCAAGAGAGAGATCAGGTCATTGTAGTAGAGATGGAATCCTACCCATGATATATGTAGCATCAAGAAATTCTAGTTTAACTTATCATAGATCTAGGCCCTTAATTGATAACATAAGTTTCATACGTGTAGATAAGTGTTATATTTTAATTTAAATACACTTAAGGCTAACTGTAATTGAAAATGTGTTTAGACTCAAACCATTTAGACTTGATCAATTCTTTATTGAGTCAAACGACATATGTTAAAGTGAGAGGGTGCAAATATCCAATTGACTTGATTAGATCCAAATTAAATTAGACTTTAAAATATAATAAGTCTAACACATGGAGCATATCTTTTCAAGGATCTACGTGTGGGATGGTGACACACAATTGCTTTTCTTACTCCATGCGACCTTCCTGAATTTTGATCTTTAATGCTTGAATCACTGCGTGACAGAAGACACAATTTGGTCTCACGTACACTAATGACTTTATTTCCAGGAAGGAGATTATTCTACTTGGAAGTGCAAAATAGGTACTATCAATAGCATACTTTCTCATGAAAAGAACAAGTTCTTACATATAAGCTCTCGTTTTCTTGAACATCAAGTAAACAAAAACCCTAACTTGCACACCCAAATCCATGTGTGGGGGGAGTGGTTTGCGGGTCGGGTATGATCGGGACATGGCAATCCAACCCGTTTTCCCAACAGAGAGTTGCATGATTAATTCTGCATATGGTCCTCTCTTCATGGTAAGAGGACTATAAGAAGAGCACATGAGGTGCAGTTGTCCCTTCTGCATGAAAATGAAGCATCAGAGCAGTAATTTTGTGTTACAACTTAGAGTCTGAGTAAAGAATCTCAATAATAATGCATATCTATCTTTTGTACTCTATGTTCATGTGCTATTGTGTACACATATCCTGTGTTGGCTCTGGTTCAAATTTGCTCGTCTGGATACAAAATTCCAAATGATTTTTTTTACTTTTCTTTTTATTCATGTATATTCTTGTCTTTATGTCTAGTTCAATCTCTTATAAACTTGTCCTCTAGTTTGATAGACAAAAGGTTATTGCTTGTCTTTCTATCTAACTACTTTGACAAAATTAATTCTCACCAATGGAAACAAAATTGTCTCCATAAACAGTTTATTAAACTCATATCTTCCGCCAACCTCAGGAGAAGAGAGCACATTGCAATGTGACAGACAAACTTTGATGACAAGCAAGCAACTAAATATGTGAATTAAACAACACCCACAAGGGTTTTCAGAGCTAGCTTGTCCAGTAGGGAATCTAGTGAGCAAGATCCGTGATCCTTGGTTGGAGTTATTCTCCATGGATTTCCTTTGCTTTAATTATTAACATAATTTCACGTGCCCTCCTCCAAACTCTGACCCATGTTCTCCTCTCTCTCTCTCTCTCTCTCTCTCTCTCTCTCTCTCGGACAAGAGACAAGCCCACCTTTGTCTTCACCTCAAGTGAATAAAGACAGCAGTTTCCAGTTCTTACTACCTATTTGACTGTTATTGGGCTAGAGAGACAGAGAGAGTTCTTACTACCTGTTTGATTGTAATTGGGCAGTTTAGAGAGAGAGAGAGAGAGAGAGAGAGAGAGAGAGAGAGAGAGAGAGAGGATCAGCTCTGAGTTCTAGAGCTTGATCATGTGTGTAGATTAAAAAGAGTTGTGGGGCTCCCTGGAAGCTTGTGGGCATCTTCCGAAATGTTGTACTGAGAGGTGAGATCAAGTGGTGGGAATCAGTGGAGTTTTTAATGGCAGTATGATACTTGTTTATAGATACTTTGTGATATTTTGTCTGAGGATTCCTTCAACAAAATTACTTAATTTAACTCTTTGTACTTTCAGAGCCAAGCTGTAAGCTGTTTGCAGCAGGATCTTGTTACAACAATGGCACTGTTGCATTATTTTGTCCCTGGTCCCAGCTGAAATGGACTTGAAATGCATGATGCATGAAACATGTAGAGCCAGGAATTTTGATGATCAGAGGCCATCCGCGAAGGAGCTGGGAATAGAGAGATCAACGGAATGACTAACTATTTGTTATTAGACTTAATAAAAAAAATTTTGTGGCTTCATACTCTTATTATTATTATTTTTGGGATGAGATTGGCTTTCTAACTTGACCCTCTAACTTGATCTAAAGAGAAAATTTCTATAATTCTTCATCGGTATACTAGTGGCATCCTAAAAATTAGCTTCATAACTCTTACATATGTATTCCAATACCTAAACAACGATTAAGATAATATGATTTATTAGTTTAGAATAGGTACCAATGTACACTTACTTGAACCCAATCTAAGCTATCATTTGGAAAGGGATTAATGAAGGGTTAAAAGAGTTTATTCCCTCTTTATCCTGTGAAACACAGAAAAATAAAACACGGGTTAAATAACTTACTCTTTGCTTAACCTGCCAAACACAAAGAAAAAATAAAAAATTAGATAACTTGTATTAAAGGGTTAAGAGAAGTTAACCCCTCAAAATGAAGGGTTAATAAATCCACCTTTATTGAGGGATAAAGAGCTATTTGTATAAGAATTTATTAATAATTCAGGAGATAGAAGTCACTGAATTAGAAGAGCGAGTTGTATGGTACTAAGATGTTTCACTTTGACTAAAAATTTATATTTTCATCTGGTAACATTGAAGGCCCATTCTTGGACAGAGATGTTTGTGCACAATGAGACGTGAATAAAGACTCTCCTCATAAAAACAAAACCGTGGTAAAAATTAAGAACAGAAATGGCTATTTCTTCAGGTTGTACCCTTTTTTCCCTTCTAGATATAGGAATTTATAGTATTACATTCACGTTTACTATACAACAACAACAACTAAGCCATTTGTGTCAAGTATTTGGGGGTAGGCTACATGAACCAAAAGAGAATTACGTCGGATCGGGCACATGGATCGGCTTTCTTCACTCATTCCTATCGAGCAATATGCCTTCACTAAGACCTTTAGCCTTTACATCTTGTCGTATTACCTCCATCCATTTTTCTTCGGTCTCCCCTGCGCTCTTTTAACTTGCCCTAATTTGATACGCTCTACTCGTCGGGCTACGCATCTGTAGGTCTAGTTGCACATGACTACACCATCGTAGGCGGTTTTCTCTCATCTTATCTTCTATAGAGGCTACGCCTACCTTAGTACGAATATCCTCGTTTCTTACCTTATCTCTCCTCGTGTTACCACACATTTAACGAAGCATGCATATATCTGCTACACTCATCTTCTGGGCATGATATCTCTTTATAGCACAACATTTTATGCCATATAACAAAGCTGGCCTAATAGTAGTCCAATAAAACTTTTCCTTCACGTTTACTATACAAATTTTAAAAATCTCAGTTAAAATAGTCCCTGAGACATCGTTTTTACCATCTCAACAAGGGTATGTGATATCTTATCTTACTAGGTTTTTCCATTCTCCGTGGTTGCCTTGGTGACAGAGAAGTGAATTGGATTTAGATTCAGTTCATATGTGTGAGCCACATGCACATATTATAAGAGGGTCAATCTCGCGCTGACAGGATAAAATGTTTAGTTTCAGTGAAACAAAGCTTTAAAGTTTTTGAACCTCTTAGAATATATATGTGGCTCACACATAAGAACCGAACCCATTGGATTTTTGGATTTTTGGTAGAAATTTGAACTTTAAAGAGATAGTGGATCAAACGCAAACACAAAGTTATGTTTCGAGGTTCGAGCACCCAGCTCTACGTCCCCGCCTTCACACAGAAGGATTTTCACTAATGCGTCCACACAGGACTTCCCACACAGAGAACCTCCACTAAGAATTTGGATATTACAAACTTGGAGTACACAGCTCCTCTCTCAAATAACAACAACCTCTACACAAGAGGCAAGGCACTAAGCCACACAAGATCAACCTCTCAACAGAGGGATAGGCACAAAGTCAACACCATCACCTCTCACTAGAGGGATAGGCACAAAATCACACAGCAACAATCACCTCTACACTTAGAGGGATAAGGCACTAAGCTAAAATTCTAACCTCAATCACCTCTACTCTTAGAGGGATACTAATACAACCAAACACAACCTCCACAATCACCTCTACACAAGAAGGATACACACAAACTCAAAGTAAAGAGATTTACAACACTTGGTGGTCTCAATAAACCACAAAGCAATTTTCTTCACAAAACAAGATCCTATAGATAGGATTGATATGATAGCTCAAGTGTGAGAAAATAAAGTGTTTAAAAAACAAATTACAAAGAAAAACACTTGGGAAAAATTCTTAAATGAAATAGAAATGAAGATCAAAACAATTACCCAAAGACTCTCTTTTTCTTTAAATTTCCAAAACTTTAAAACAAATAAAATAAAATCTTTTGACACAAAAACTCTTTTAAAAACTTGTTTTTAAACACTTGGAAAGATGAGAAAAATTGCTCTCACAAAACTTGTTAAAATCAGCTCAAGAGAAGGTATATAATAGCCTCTCAAAAATCTGCCCGTTGGCAGTCTGTAAAGGTCAAAATGACCTTCCGGTCAACCGCCCGGTCGACCGGTGCAACAGTCATATTTATGACCATTGTGCCTCCGGTCGACTGCCCGGTCAACGGCCATAGCCATCAGTCGACCGTTCGGTCGATCGGCCAGCACCCGAGAGTGGGGTGCTCAGTCGGTTGACCGCGCGGTCGACCGGCCGAGTTAGCTGGCCATGTACACGTCCTCGTGCATATCGGTCGACCGTTCTGGTCGACCGACCACTGGTCCGGTCGACTGGCTCGGTTGACCGCCAGCTGATCTGGCTGGGGATTATAGGAATTGAAAACTTATCTTTTTAACTTCTATAAAATTCCATAAAATCACATAAATTCCACAAAAATAAGTTCTTATAAGATCTTTGAATACCGAACATGTGTGACAAAAAATCAACACATATTATAAACAATTTGAACCATTTTTATGATATTGAAATTTAGCCTTTAAACAAAAACGGTATTTTCAAAAACCAAACTTTGAAATAGAAAACCGTATTCTCCAAAACTCATGTAAATATAAAAACATGATATTGAAACAACTTTGAAGCATATTGTATATGGATAGAATCCAATATACATATAAGATATATATCTATGTTTTTGATAGAAATCCAAAACCAGTTAAACCGAAAATCAAAACCAACAAACTTTAAACTTGTGTGTGTATGTGAACTTGAGCATATCAACACAATCTGCTTTTATACAAGATCTAAACATGCTAAACTAAACACAAACTGAAGTCTTTTTATCTCCAAGCTGACTCGATCCAAACACGATCCAACGAGCTTGACTCCAACCGAGTGCTAGTGCGATCTTGACGCGCGAGCTCTTTAATCAACATGAGATAGTCCAAAACACCTTTGTTGAAGCTAAACACCTACTAATATCTTAGTCATTCACTGAAACTATTTAAACATAAGATTATTAGTAAACTATAACCACATGAGTTAATCATTATCAAAACTAGAGTGATGGGCCTCTGGGCCAACAATCTCTCCCCTTTTTAATGATGACAAAACTCATGAAGTTATATATGCATGGATTAAAGTTAAGCTTCATAGAAGCTCCCCCTTAACTCATGCATAGCAGATAAACATAAAGATATTCAATGAAATGCATAAACTAAACAACACATATATAAAACTCCAAAATTCCTCTCTTTTTGTTAAATCATCAACAAATGGGTGAAAACAAATCAAACAATAATGATATATATGCAATATATATTCATGAAGAAGAGAGACATAAAGTTAACCCCCCTGCATACATGCAATACATGAAAAGAGATTACTAAACCCTAACCACATAAAACATAATATACAATGTATAAAAGGAGATGTGAAGCTCCCTCTACACACGTGTAAGACATAGAGAATAGAGATCAAGCTCCTCAATATGAGATACACTCAACATGAATTTATATATAGAGAAGATGTTAAGCTTCCCTTGCATATAAGCAATACATATCAAAACACTACCAATTGAAAAATATACCAATTTATGATAAAGGTATATATCAAAATATTATGATACCAATTGAAAATAAATAAAAATTTTAAGATACCAAAAGATACCGATTGAAAATATCTTTTAAATTTTTGATACCAAAAGAAAATGAAACATTGTATGTTTTTGATATCAATTGAAATATATATTGTAAATTTTGATACCAGTTGAAAGTAAAAACCAATTGAAAATACAAACCAATTTTTTGGAAATACAAATCATTTTGTTATAAAGATACCAAATTTGGAATAATACCAATTAAGATTATTGATACCAATATTGAAAATGTTAGTATATACTAAAACGAAGTATTTTTCATCATAAAGAATGGGAGCAAGATACCAATTAAAAATAAAAACGATTGAAAGAAAAAAATATGAATTTTTCTCCCCCTTTATGAAATACTAATAAAAATAATGCATAAGTTTGTATAAGATACCAATTGAAAATATAACGAAGATCAAGTGTATAACTCATACCTACCATCCTCTTCATGCACATGTTAAAAGATTTTCAATATTGAGCATATAAGGCATGGTCGCCCATCCATCCGCACTTTGAAGGTAGGGGTTTTCAAAGACAGGATTTGAAAATATTTTAACATGTTTGAAAACTCTACCAAAATGAAGAAATACGGACTTGTTTTAAGATAATTTTGAAAACTAGTACGAAGTCCTTCAAGTAAGGAATAAAACAAGAATATATCCATAAAAACATGAAAATTACTCAACAATTGACACTCAAAGTCTATAATCACATATAAGACTAATGAAAATAAAGTCATGAGAAAACATCAAGTAATGTGAGTGTACAAGAATTATGTGAAAAGTATAATCACGAAAATAGGTAATGAGCTCATATGAAATTCCTTCTCAAAAATATGGAAATCATAAAATTTAATTTTTATCAAAATAATACTAACTCCAAGGCATATGTATGTTTTATCTAAATTAGAAGTATACATATATATCCCAAATACAAATGAGTCCATAATAAAAATTTGCATGAAAAGCAAGTGACTCTAGGATAAACATGTATCTAAAGTTTTGAAAAAATTGATATATACATGAAGTTAAACACATTATCATGAAAACATGTCCAAAAATAGGGAATACAAGTTACAATATAAGAATCATCAAAACTAGGCTATACTAGTACATCTAATGAGTACAAATGAGTAATATAGCACAAACATATAATGATCAAATATGACTCACTAGTTGTATAAGTATATACACAAGTTTTAATGAAAACTATATCTAAACATATATCAAAATCATGAAGTGCAAAATCATAAATAAAAATCAATATGATCATTAAGTAAATGCACATGTCTTAGAACTAGCATATTCATAGTAGTTAAACAATAGTGAGAACACAAAAGTAATGGTCCATATAAACATGGGTGTATCTCAAATACTACATATGTATATCAGAAGTCTAATTATCATGACATTTACCATACTAATCATGAAAAACTAAAACATGCTAAAAATCAACAATATGAAAGCATGTAAACTAAATGGGAGTTAGAGATAGTTACCAAAACTATTAGGACTTATCTCTAGATCTCCAAACTATGGTGATCCTCCCACCAAACTTTCTTGAAGGTGATGCATCTAAAGTAGTGCCCATCAAGCAAAAAAGCATCCACCATCAAGGCACCAATGCCTCACGTCAAGTGAGAGCCCACACCTACATCAAATACAATAGGGGTGAATTTTGATACCCATACTCTATTAGGTCCATGGGGGTTAGTACCTTTCCTAACCCAAACAAATTTATTTATAAAATTTGAAGTATGTATTCTATCATAACAAAATCTTACAAGGCGGCCTTTACGTCCACAATGTGTACATGTGTACACATGAACATTTATGGTGTTATGTATATGAACGTGAGAAGCATGTGTATGCCGTGTATGGTCTGTATGCATAGGAGGAGCATGTTTCTTATGAAACATGGATTTCAACAGTGTGTAGTTCATGGCACATTGGCTCAAAGTGGAGCCCAAACAATCAACACTTTTCTTCAATACACAAATATCATTTTTAATACTTGAAGATAAAGTGGAGTATGCAATTGAAATATTAGATGGTGAAGCAATATTAGCATGACAAATATGTGAATCTAAATTATTTTTTAAAGTTTTATTATCCTTTGAAACCAAATCCAATTCTTTTGAAATTGAAGCAATTTTATTTTTCAAAGATTCATTTTCTTTTAAAACCAAATCAAGTTTTGAAGACAAAATTTTATTTTTCTTCACAACATCATCACAATCATTTTTTTCTTTAAAAATTCATTTTCCTTTAAGGCAAGGTCAAGTTGGGATTTCATGAATCTCTTTCATTTGAAATCTCATCCCTTTCTTGCAAAATAATATCAAGTTTAGAAGACAAATTTTTATTTTCTTATTTTATCGTAAAAGTTTTTTTTTCAAAACTTGATATTTTTCAAGCAAGTTTTCACATACAATAGATAGTTCTTCATTTAATGCATCTGCATCCATGTAATCATCACAAGAAGAACTAGTACTATCATCTAGTTGAGTATCGGAGTTTACCTCAAGGGAGTCATTCCTTTGGACCATGTAGTAAGCTTGTTCGGATTCTTCTTCACTAGATTCTTCATCCACATATTTCATCGTTTGTAGCTTGGGAGAGGTCAAAGTGTTTCACACTGCAAAAGCGAAATCACAATGAGAAACCATAAAAAGATAATCTTTACTAAGTGTGTTTCTAAGTGCCATTAGAGCTTGTGCATTGGCCTCTATATGCTTGCTATTACCAAAATAAGATTTCTTGGTAGCGGCAAGGTAAACATGCATACCTAGGGTTTTAAGGTACATGGACATCTTAACTTTCCAAACATCAATGTTGGAAGTATCATACATGGGAGGGGTCATGAAGTCTATGAGTGTATAAACTAGTAAGTGTGCAAATGTAAATGTAGATTAGTTAACAAAGATCTCACTCCTAGGTTGTTAAACTTAATATTAGGAGCGGAGGCTTTGATACCAATTGAAATACACCTAGAGGGGGTGAATAGCTGTATTGGCTAATCTAATAACAAATAATGCGGAATTAAAAACTAATTGCAACACACTATGTATAACCAAAGAGTGTAGCCGAATTCCCGGTGAGGGGCTCTGGACTATCTCCTCTAGATTCCTCTAAATAAGAGTTGAGATGCTATATGAAGCTTTCTTAGTTTAACACAAGTATAAGCACACAAACAATACCAAGCATATAAGTGATATGAACAATATAAAGCAATGCAAGATATAATAGAGATAGAGTTTAGAGATAGTGGATCAAATGCAAACACCAAGATATGTTTTGAGCTTCGAGCCACTACTCAACGTCCCCGCCTTCACACAGAAGGATTCACTACGTCCACACAGGACCTCCCATACAGGGAACCTCTACCGAGAAAGTTGCAAGCACAAGGTAAGGGGTACACAACTCCTCTCTCCAATACAATCACCTCTACACAAGAGGCAAGGCACAACACCAAAACAACAATCACCTCTACACAAGAGGGATAAAGGCACAAAGCCAAACTCCACCACAATCATCTCTACTCAAGAGGGATAACCACAAACCCAAAGCACAACCACCTCTAACTAGAGGGATAGGCACAAAGTCAAAGCAAAAGAAAGATTACAACTTGGTGATCACAATAGACTACAAACAACTCTTGGTGATCACAATAGACCACAAATAATATTTCCCACAAAAATAAGATCCTATAGATAGGATAGAGATAATAGCTCAAGTGTGAGAAAACAAGGTGTTTGAAAAACAAATCACAAAGAAAAATACTTGAAAAAAATACTAGAAGAAGATAGAAATAAAGATCAAAACCAATTTCCCAAAGACTTTATTTTCCTTGATTTTTTCAACCCTTGAAAATAAATAAAAAGTAAATCTTTTTGGCACAAATGTTGGCCCAAAGGCCTTCCACCCTAGTTTTGATGATGATTAACTCATGTAGTTATGTTTACTAATAATCTTGTGATTTTAGTTTCAGATCATTAAGCAAGATATTAGTTGGTGATTGCTTCAAAAAGAGGAGTTTAGAAGCCTTCACATGGTGATTCCGGTGCCCGAGCTTCAAGATTACTCCTTTGCACTCGGCAGATCACGGTTTGGGATCGAGTCTACTTGAAGATGAAGATCGTCAAGAAGACTTAGGTATCATAGAGTTTTTAGTGTGTTTTAGATCCATTTGTAAAGCTTAGAATAGTTGATATGCTCAAGTGCACAACACACAAGTTTTATGTTTGGATATTGGTTTTTCGGTTTTAGTTTAACCGATATTTGTTTTCATGAATAGATTGATCAAAACAAGTTTAAATGTTTATATGTATAATAGATGTATTCTAGTTATACATGCATGCTTAAACTTCCTATACAAACTTATTTTGACTTTCCTATTCATGTATAGAAAAATTCATGTTTGATAAAATACATGTTTTGGTTTTTGGTAAAAATGATAAGACACAAAAATGGTTTCATATGCTTGATATTTGAGCCAAACTTTTTATCACATGTTTATGTATCAATGCAAAATGATAAAACTATTTTTGGGTATTTTTAAAAAGACTTAAAAGATTTTTAGAAATATTTTCAACATATGTTTCTGACCCAGACCTGTCTGTCAGGCCAGGTCGGCCGACCGCATGGGTCGACCGAACCATAGGCCGGTCGACCCATATGGTCGATCGACGTGCACAGAACCGTGCACGTCTGGCACACAATTGGACGGTCGGCCGGGCGGCCGACCGGACCTGAGAGCAGTGCTCTCTGTTTATTTCGGTCGGCCAGGCGGTCGACCGGGTTGCCCCAACGGTCACATTTCTGACCGTTGGCGGTCGGCCGGGCCGGCCGACCGGTAGCCTGTCAGGCTGCCAGATCAGCCTAACGGCTAGTTTTGTTTTGGGGCTATATATACCCCATCTCTTTAAGGTTTTAACCAAGATTTTCAAGAGCAAAAATTCCTACTTTTCTGAAGTGTTTTATAAGTTTTCAAAAAGAGTTTTAAGTGCCAAAAGATCCATCTTATTTGTTTTTAAGTGTTTTGTTATTTTCAAAGAAAACAAGTTTTTGGGAATTGATTTCTTGTTCTTCATTTCTATATCAATTTGGTATTTTCCCAAGAGATTTTCTTTGATCAAAATACTTTGTTTTCCACACTTGAGCCTATCTTCTATTCTAATCTATTAGGATCTTTGTTTGTGGAAAAAGAGAAGTGTTTGAGGTTGTTGAGCCTCCAAGTTGTAAACCCTCCTTTTATTTGTGTATCCCTCTTTGGTAGAGGTTGATCGGAGTGGTATTGGTTGGATCCCTCTTCGGCAGAGGTGATTGAGTTTGTTGTTGGCTACGGGCCTTATCCCTCTTCGGTAGAGGTGGATTGTGGTTGTATTGCCTCGGTGACATTGTAAGGTTGAGAGAGGAGTTTGGTACTCCTTTAGTGGATTAGAAATCCTTCTCGGTGAAGGCGGGGATGTAGAGCTAGGGGCTCGAACCTCGAAACATATCTTGGCCTTTGCGTTTGATCTATTGTCTCTCAACTCTCTCTCTCTTTACATTTGTGCAAAGCATCATTCTTCATTCATATCATTCATATTGCTTTTGTTGCCTTACATTATTTCATATTGCTTATCATCCTTATATGCTTGGCTTGTTTGTGTGTGCCTCACTTGTACTTAACCACAAGAGCTTTATATAGCACCTCAACCCATTCAAGGGGAATCAAGAGGAATTAGTCCAGAGCCCTTCACGGGGAATTCGGCTACACTTGTTGGTTGTACTAAGTGTGTTTGCAAATTTGTTTTAAGATTCCGCATTTAGCGTATTTAGTTTTTAGATTAGCATTATCACCTATTCACCCCCCTCTAGGTGATTTACAATTGGTATCAGAGCCTACGTTCCTGATACTTAGGCTTAACATCCTAGGAGTGAGATCCACTTGTTTGCTAATCTACATTTGCATTTACTTGTTTGCACACTCATATAGTTTACCATGGACTTCATGACCCCACCTATGTATGATGCTTCCAACATTCTTGTTTGGAAGACTAAGATGTCCATATACCTCCAAACCCTAGGCTTACATGTTTTCCTTGCGGCCACCAAGAAATGCTATCTTGGTAATCGCAATCATATAGGGGCCAATGCACAAGCCCTTGAGGTCATTAGAAGCACATTATCTAAAGATTATCTTATGCATGTTTCTAACATTGATTTCGCCTTTGCAGTGTGGAACAAGTTGACAACCACAACTACCTCCGAGCTTCAAATGCCAATTCAACCGGAGAAGTCTAGTGGAGAATCCGATTCTCAATGCTTAATGGTCCAAGGAATGACTCCCTTGAGGTACATTCAGAATCTCAACTAGATAGTTTTGATGCTAGTTCTTCATATGATGATTATGTTGATCCCCATGCTTTGAATGAAGAACTATCTATTATTTGTGAAAAACTAATTGAAAAATATAATGTTTTGAAAAAGAAAAGCCTAGGCATTAATAATGACAATAAAAATTTGATTGCTAGACTTGATATTGTTTTGCAAGAGAAAGAGGAGATTGCTAACGAGAGGGATTCATTAAAATCTCAACTTGATCTTGCACTTAAAGAAAATAAGTCTTTAAAATCTAAAAATGATTGTGAAACTCTTTTGAAGAAAAATGAAAATTTGTCTTTGAAAATTGATTTTGTTGTAAAAGAGAATAATTCTTTGAAAATGAAAATTGTTTCTATTTCTAATGATTTAAATGTTTGTTTAAAGAAAAATGAATTTTTGCAAAATAAGATTGATGCTAGGGTAGTATCACACACTTCTCCTATTGCATGCTCCACTTTATCTTCAAGTGTTAAAAATGATATAAATGTTTTGAAGAAGAGTGTTGATTGTTTGGGCTCCACTTTGAGCCAATGTGCCAAGAGCCATACACGATTGGAATCTTTGTTTCGAAAGAAACAAGTTCCATCTTTTCATGCACACCCTCCACGGCATACACATGCTCCTCACGGACACCATCACACTATGTATGCTCATGTGTACACTTGTACACATTGTGGACGTATGGGCCACCTTACTAAATTTTGCTTTGATAGATTACATACTTCAATTTAGCAACTAAATTTGTTTGGGTTAGAGAAGGTACTAACCCTCATGGACCCAAAAGATAATGGGTACCAAAGACCACCCCTCGTATTTTTGATGTAGGTGTGGGCTCTCACATGACGTGAGAGTTGCCGTACCTTGGAGTGGATGCGTTTCGAGCTTCATGGAAATCAAATGGATGCATCACTTTCAAGGAAAGTTTGGTGGAGATGACCACCATGTTTTGGAGATAAGGAAAGTTGTCTTCTAGGTTTTGGTAACGATTCCTAACTCCTTATTATTGTTTACATGCTTTCATATTCATTGTTTTTAGCATGTTTTCTTGTTTTTAGATTATTATGAAAATGCCATGATTATTAGACCATTGACATGCATGTATAGCCCTTTGAGACACCCATGTTTATATGGACCCATATTTAGTGTTCTCACCTTTGTTTAGCTATAATGTATATCATAGTTCTAATAACATGTGAATTTACATAATAATCATGTTTTTAATACAAGTATATACCTTCTCTTAATGATTTATATCGTGTTTTTTATGCTTCATGATTTGATTACAAGTTTAGATGTTAGTTTTCATTAGAACTAGTATATATATTTGTGCATATAGTGGGCGACAAATAAATCTATATATGTTTGAACTTGAATGCGTATTTGAACCCATTAGATGTGCTAGTATAGTCTAGTTTTGATGATTCATGCATTTTAAACTTGTATTCCTATTTTTGGATTTGTTTTATGAGTTTTTCATTTCATGTATATGTCTATTTTGCCAAACTTTAAGATATACATGTATACCCCTTGAGTCATTTGCCTTTCATGCAAATCTATACATATGGACTCAATTGTGTTTAGGGATATGTATGTATACTTTTTGTGTTGACAAATCATACATATACCTTGAAATGAAATTTGTTTTAATAAAAATTTAGTTATTCATGTTTTCATGTTTTTGTGTTTATATTTAACTTCATGTATATGTCTATCTTGTCCAAACTATTAGATATACATGAATATCCTTTTGAGCCACGTGCCTTCATGCATATATCTTTGTGGACTCGTTGTGTTTGGATATGTATGTACACTTTAATTTGTATAGGACATACATATACCTTAAAAATTAAATAAGTTTTGATGATTTTCATGTTTTCTTGTTTCAAGGAATATTGAGCTTAATTGTCCACCTTTCATGATTATGATCTTCACATTATATTTGTACACTCACTTTTATTGATTACTCATGTGTTTGTTTTCATGAGTTATATTTATGCTTAATTTACTTGAGTGTTTGATATCATGTAGATTTCATGTTTATGAAAAATAATTTTATTTTATTCCTTGCTTGAAGGATTTCGTACTAGTTTACAACTTTTTCTTATAACTAGTTGCGATATTCTTCATTTGGTAGAGTTTTTCAACCACACTTTATTTTTCAAATCTATTTTTGAAAACCCCTACCTTCTCACGGGCGGTTGGATGGGAGATCATGTTCATGTATGCTTTAAAATGAAAATCATTTAAAACTTGAACCATGATTGGGTGGTAGTTATATGAGATATACACTTGATCTTATTGTTATTTCAATTGGTATCACTGAATTATTTCAATTGGTATCAATTTTAACCTTTATTGTATACTCATATATTTTGTATGTATGTATGCTTTCAATTCCAAGAATATCAATTTCAATTGGTATATATTTTTCATACATATATATGTTTGTGTTTATGATAAGCTTGAGTTTCAATTTTGTTTCAATTGATTAGTTTTCAATTGGTATTCATATACAAGCCTATGCAATGTTTCTTTTGGTATTTCATAAAGGGGGAGAAAAGTTGTATCTCATCTGTTGGCCCAAAGGCTTTTCACCCTAGTTTTGATGATGATTAACTCATGTAGTTATGTTTACTAATAATCTTGTGATTTTAAATTTCAGATCATTAGCAAGATATTAGTTGGTGATTGCTTCAAAAAGAGGAGTTTGGAAGCCTTCACTTGGTGATTCCGGTGCCCGAGCTTCAAGATTACTAATTTGCTCTCGGTGGATCACGGTTTGGGATCAAGTCTACTTGAAGATGGAAGATCGTCAAGAAGACTTAGGTTATCCTAGTTTAGTTTAGAGTGTGTTTAGATCCATGTGTAAAGCTTAGTATAGTTGATATGCTCAAGTGCACAACACACACGTTTTATGTTTTGAATTTGGTTTTCATGAATAGATTGATCAAAACAAGTTAACTTTGTTTTTATGTATATTAGATGTGCTCTATAAACATACATGCTTACATGTCCTATACAAACTTATTTTGACTATCTTATTCATGTATTGAAAAATCAAGTTTGATAAAAATACATGTTTTGGTTTTTGGTAAAAATGATAAGACACAAAAATAGTTCATATTGATTGATATTTGAGCCAAATTTTTTATCACATGTTTATATATCAATGCAAAATAATAAAACTATCTTTGGGTATTTTTACAAAGACTTAAAAGATTTTTAGAAATATTTTTAACATGTTTTCTGTCCCAGAACAGTGGCTGACAGGCCAGGTCGGCCGACCGCACGGGTCGACCGCACCTAAGGCCGGTCGACCCTTGCGGTCGACCGACGTGCACAAGCCTGTGCACGTTTGGCAGACACAGGGACGGTCGGCCGGGCGGCCGACCGGATCTGAGAGCAGTGCTCTCTGTTTGTTTGGGTCGACCGGGCGGTCGACCGGGTTGCCCCAACGGTCACATTTCTGACCGTTGGCGGTCGGCTGGGCCGGCCGACCGGTAGCCTGTCAGGCTGCCAGATCAGCCTAACGGCTAGTTTCTGTTTTGGCCTATATAAACCCCATTCCTTTGGGATTTTGGCTAAGAATTTTAGAGCTGATTTTCTCCCATTCTCTGGTTTTAAAAAGAAGTTTTTAAAAGAGTTTAAAGAGCAAAAAGATTCATCTTGTTTGTTTTTAAGTGTTTTGTTATTTTCAAAGAAAATAGGTTTTTGGGAATTGGTTTATTGTTCTTCAATTCAATATCTATTTGGTATTTTCCTAAGAGTTTTTCTTTGATCAAAACACTTGTTTTTCACACTTGACCTATCCTCTATCTTAATCTATTAGGATCATTTGTTTTGTGAAAAAAGAGAAAGAGAGATTGTTTGTGGTTGAAAGATACCACCAAGTTGTAAACCCCTTTTCATTGTTGGGTGCTCCCTCTTTGGTAGAGGTTGAGGTTTGGTTTGCTCCCTCCTTGGTAGAGGTTGAGGCTTGTGGTTTGCTCCCTCTAGTGAGAGGTGGAGTTTGGTTTGTAAACCCTCTTCGGTAGAGGTGTTTGTTGTTGTTGTTTGGCTACGGGCCTACCCCTGGTTGTGAGGCGGTGTTTGAGAGAGGAGTTTGGTACTCCTAGTGTTGTAACAAATCCTCCTCGGTGGAGGTTCCCTCGGTGGGAGATAGTGGATTGGAAATCCTTCACGGTGGTGAAGGCGGGGATGTAGAGCTGGGTGCTCGAACCTCGAAACATATCTTGTTGTTAGCGTTTGATCCACTTGTCTCTCTAACTCTCTCTCTATCTATTTTGTGCAAAGCATCATTCATAGCATCATGTCATATTTGCTTGTGTTGTGTCTTGCATATATTCATATTGCCTATTCATCTTATATGCTTGGTTGTTTGTGTGTGCATCACTTATACTTAACCACAAGAGCTTCACATAGCACCTCAACCCATTCAAGGTGATTCAAGAGGAGTTAGTCCAGAGCCCTTCACGGGGAATTCGGCTACACTTGTGTGTTGTACTAAGTGTGTTGCAAAATTTGCATTAGCTTCCGCATTTAGCGCATTTAGTTTCTAGATTAGCACTATCACCTATTCACCCCCCCTCTAGGTGATTTACTATTGGCATCAGGGCACTTTCAATTGGTATCAGAGCCAACGCTCCTGATACTTAGGCTTAACATCCTAGGAGTGAGATCCATTTGTTTGCATTTGCTTGTTTGCACACATATAGTTTTGACCCATGGACTTCATGACCCCACCTATGTTTGACCCTTCCAACATTCTTGTTTGGAAGACTAAGATGTCCATATACCTCCAAACCCTAGGCTTACATGTTTTCCTTGCGGCTACCAAGAAATGCTATTTTGGAAATCGCATTCATATTGGGGCCAATGCACAAGCCCTTGAGGCCATTAGAAGCACATTAAATAAAGAATATCTTATGAGTGTTTCTAACCTTGATTCCACTTTTGCAGTGTGGAACAAGTTGACAACAACCACCACCTCCAAGCTTCAATTGCCAATTCAACCGGAGGAATCTAGTGGAGAATCCGAATCTCAATGCTACATGGTCCAAGGGAATGACTCCCTTGAGGTACAATCGGAAACTCAACTAGATAGTGATGATTGTGCTAGTTCCTCAAATGACTTTGTTGATGCCCATGCTTTAAATGAAGAACTATCAATTGTTTGTGAAAAATTAATTGAAAAATATAATTTGTTAAAAAAGAAGACTTGTGCTTTAAATAAAGAAAATGAAAAATTGTCTTCTAAACTTAACATTGTTTTGCAAGAGAAGGAAGAGGTTTCTAGTGAATGTGACTCACTTAGATCTCAACTTGATCTTGCACTAAAAGAAAATAAATTTTTAAAATCTAAAAATGATTGTGAATCAATTTTGAAGAAAAATGAAAATTTATCCTCAAAAGTTAATTTTGTTTTAAAAGAGAATGTTGCTTTGAAAAATAAGATTATTTCTATTTCTAATGATTTAGATGTTTGTTTAAAGAAAAATGATATTTTGAAAAATAAGATTGATGCACATGTTTGCCATGCTAGGTTAGTATCACACACACCTCCTATTGCATGTGCCACCTCTTCTTTAATTAATAATGATATATCCATGCTTAAGAAGAGTGTAGATTGTTTGGGCTCCACTTTGAGCCAATGTGCTGTTGGGCATACACGCTTGGAATCTTTGTTTCGAAAGAAACAAGTTCCATCTTTTCATGCACACCCATCACGGCATACACATGCTCCTCACGGACACCATCACACTTTGTATGCTCATGTGTACACTTGTACACATTGTGGACGTGTAACGCCCCGATCCTAAAGATACGGAGTCGTTATGGCGACGTACATACGCGAGGTGAAAACAACCTCACGCGTACGTTGAGCCTCAGTACAGGATATATATACATGAGTTCCAGCATGAAATAGGTACAAGAATACCTGTAGAAAGAGGTCAGTGATCATAACAGATATGAAAAATGGAGACAAATAAGATAACGGAAATAAAACACCAAGATACCTAGGAATAATCCCGATGAGGAAGCTCCGATGTGACTCCATGGTATTCTCGGATACTACGGTACGCGGATCTCCAATCTGGGCACGCAAACCCAGGGTCGTCAGAAAGCGACCTAGTGAGTGGTAAAATGAAGGAGGCAGTAATATATACTATAGTACTACAAGCATGATACTACTATAAATACGTGATGGTGTATACCATATAATAAGCAGTAGGAATATATCAACATGTAAGCAGTAGGAATATGTAAACAGGTCATCTTTTACTATCATTATTACCTAACCAGTTATCATCAGGTCATGTCTCTAATCGTATCCAGCTGACGAGTGTACATGCTAGTGGTGCTGTTATAACAGTGAACATGTAGATGGGTATATGCTACCTAACCAGTATACGGTGTGGTGCATAGACAGTGAAGATGTATGCAAGGTATACAGAAAATAGAATATTTGCACATAAGCATGAATAGGATGCCACTACAGAAAGTGTAACCTGTATCGGGTAAAGTAACAAACAGACATGTAACATGATATCGGATAAATGATCAGGTACAATAAGAAGTACAACTATACAATAGGAAACATGTATCAGACAAGTCATGTAACATTATCGGGATCGGGACAGTTCATGTTATTTATACAATAGTAGCAATCAGTACCACCTGCTATTTTAATTACTCTCTTCCAGTGTCCCATACCACTGGCAGTTCATACTGGAGCCCGCACTCCAGTCGAACCCATCCGGACATGGCATACGGGTACCATTATCCAAACGAGAGAGTGATCAAATAACAAGTGTGCCCGACGTCACTATTGTGTATACTGTTTTATTATGTTAATTGGAAACCCATGGTCGAGGAGTTCTTATCGGGTGGATGTATCCCGTGCATACCCAGGATCACGGCCTTAAACAATCCCCTGGCTGCTAAGACCAGGGCCCTCCGCTAAGAGGGGAGCATGAAACAAGTAACAAGAGCTCATGGAGCAATTGGTAGGTAGCACTACCGTCCCCTGCAGTGGGAAAACAATATGGATCCAGTACATCACCCGATATGATCTAATCAACCATCAAGTCTCCCCCATACCCAAGTTATCTTTATGATCTTTAATATCAAGTATACAATGTAACAAGAACAACCACTGTACATGCTACGGGTAACATGATAACTGGACCTGAGCTCTGTTGATAGCGTAGAACAATATAACGGGAATCAGGAACAATATAACATGAACAAGATAACATGAACAATATATTGAGAAACGAGAACAATAGATGTGGGATTCCCACATATCGCATATCAACCGCTCTCATGTCCAGTAACGGGAAATCCGTATCAGTAACAGGAAACAATCATATAACATGAATATGGTAACATAGCACATTAATACATGTAATATGAACAAGGATAACCTGGAATAATCATACATGCAATAGGTGCAAGAATCCATATGATAAGAATGGAGAAACCATGCAGTCATGTGTAACAGTGATATGTTGAGCATCTATGTCACGATGGTGAAAACATAGGAACTGCCTGTATCCAGTGAACTGATGTGTCCGTGTGTTCGTGGACCATATATGTGTCGCAATAATCTGTGTGATGTCTCTGTGTGTGTACAGGTAATAACAGTGATCAGTGCATACATGTAATGGGGATATCAATATCAAATGACGGTATCCAGTGTACTAGTGTATCAGTATATCAGTAGGTCACAACATGCAGTCCTAGTGTCGTGAATCTCAATATCTATGTAATGGTGAGACGTGTACATGAAACTACATGACCGCTATCCAGTGTCACTGTTATCTACATGCACTACTGTATTTAGTGTACCAGTGGGTCGGTCAGGGGGACAGTGGAGTAGTGACAAGGTCATGTATCATGAAGGACGCGTGTCCTTGTGTCCATGAAGCATTAGTGTGGAATCATACTACTTATCCATGCAGTGACGGTGTCTAGTGATTCTTTAATTAATCATCTAACTTAATGTCTATGTTACGATACATACCGTTTCTCGAGTTAAGTTATTGTTTTATTGTTTCACCCACGACTTTAATAAACATGAATAAATAAATAAAATTTAAAAAAGGAAAACACTCACAAACTAGCCGTAGAACTGTAGCTCTCTTCTCCACGATCGCAACGGATCCAGAATCGCCCGAATCGGAGTTCGGATGCTCCCGATATCGCTCGAAGACCCAAAACCGAGAGAAAAGGTTAGTTACGTAAATAACATAAATTCTTCAGGGGGCTATTTGTAATTTTTCAGGGGCCTAAAAGTAATTTAGAAATTTACAAGTGCTAAAAGGAAGATTACCTTATTGGGTCGGGTTTGGAGTGTAAACGGGTCGGGTCTGGACCAAACCCAAACCCAAAACCCGTTTGGGTTTTTACCCAAATAAAGCAACGGCAGCAGCAGCCGTGGGCTGCTGCCGCCGGCCGCGCGCTCCGCCGGCGCGGCAGCTCTGCCGGCGCCGGCACCACCCTGGCGCCGCTCCGGCGCCACCACGGCCATCCAGCGAGTGGGAGGAGGAGAGGTAGAGCAACAGGGGAAGAGGAGGAGCTGGGGGCAGGGCCGGCAGTGGCCAGTCCTGCTGGCGCCGCCTCGCCGGCGCCTCCCAGGCCGGCGACGACCCGCAGGTTCCCGGCGGCGATCCGGGGGCCAAAAACAGAGAGAGAGGGAGAGCAAGAGAGAGAGAGAGAGAGTGAGAGAGAAAAAGAGGAGAGGCCACGGGCTGGCGGCGGCCAGTCCGGCCTTGCCGGCGGCGGCTCCGCCCGCCAGGCTGCGCTGAGGCTCAGGGAACGGGAGAGAGAGAGTGGAGAAGAGAGATTGGGTTTTTAAAAAGAGGGGGGAGGTCGGTTTGGCTACAGTATGGCGGTGGAGGGCTCGCTGGAAAAATCCAGAGAAGAGAAGAGAAAGGAAAAGAGAAGAAAAAGAAAGAATTTCAAAATAATAATTTAATAATATTTTAATATGGTCAAAAATCGACTAACTCCGAATGTTGCCCAAAAATTACAAAAAATAGATAATATTATCTTGAGACGTAATATGAAGACGGTTTGAAGAAACTCAATCCGATTTGCCAATTAAAAATCCGGAGTGTCTCGCCGATACGGGCGACACCGGTTTGGCCCGATTTTCGATAAATTCAGAAAAATTCCCAAAAATACCCGAACGTAGATAATACGATTCTAAAACATCTGGTGAAAGCTGATTTGTAAAATACAACGCTGATTGTGAACTAAAAATCGTAAGGCCGGTTATCGGTATCGGTCGACACCGACAACGGAGATTTTCCAAAATAATCCAGAAAATTTCCAGAAAATCCTAAAAAATCTACAATATTAGAAAATAATTTTAGAAACTGAAATCAGCTCAATCGGACTACTACAGAGGTCAAATTAATTTTTGTACGTCGTATCGCGTACCGATACGGTGATACGTACACTAGGGATCAGGGGGTTACAGGACGTATGGGCCACCTTGCTAAATTTTGTTATGATAGATTACATGTTTCAAATTTAGCAAAGAATATTGTTTGGGTTAGAGAAGGTACTAACCCCCATGGACCCAAAAAGATATGGGTACCAAAGACCACCCCTAGAGTTTTTGATGTAGGTGTGGGCTCTCACATGACGTGAGAGTTACCATACCTTGGAGTGGATGCGTTCCGTACTTAAAGGAAATCAATTGGATGCATCACTTTCAAGGAAAGTTTGGTG
This sequence comes from Agave tequilana, assembly GCA_038442645.1. Taxonomy (NCBI): domain Eukaryota; kingdom Viridiplantae; phylum Streptophyta; class Magnoliopsida; order Asparagales; family Asparagaceae; genus Agave; species Agave tequilana. The sequence continues at coordinate 62,793 of JAVJIF010003241.1, read as the reverse complement.
GAGATGACCACCATGTTTTGGAGACAAGGAAAGTTGCCTTCTAGGTTTTGGTAACGATCCCTAACTCCTATTTATTGCTTGCATGCTTTCCATGTTTATCATATATAGCATGTTTTATTGTTTGTAGATTATTATGTTAATGCCATGTTTATTAGACCCTTGACATGCATGTTTAGCATTTTGAGACACCCATGTTTATATGGACCCATATTTTGTGTTCTCACCGTTTGTTTAGCTATCATGTTTATCATATGTTTAATAACATGTGGATTTACATAATGATCATGTTTATGCTTATTGATTTATATCTTGGTTTTATGCTTCATGTGTTGATTACATGTTTAGATGTTAGTTTTCATTAAGACTAGGATTTATACTTGTGCATATAGTGGGCCACAAATAAATCTATATATGTTTGGGCTTGATTGCTTATTTGAACCCATTAGATGTGCTAGTATAGTCTAGTTTTGATGATCCATGCATTTTAAACTTGTATTCCTATTTGTGGATTTGTTTTATGATCATGTGTTTTCATTTCATATATATATGTATTTTTGCCAAACTTTAAGATATACATGTATACCCTTTGAGTCATTTGCCTTTCATGCAAATCTATATATATGGACTCAATTGTGTTTAGGGATATGTATGTATACTTATTGTGTTGACAATTCATACATATACCTTGAAATGAAATTTGTTTTGGTGAAAATTTAGTTTTTCTTGATTTCGTGTTTATTTGTTTAACTTCATGTATATGTCTATTTTATCCAAATTATTATTATACATATACATCTTTTTGAGCCACGTGCCTTCATGCATACATCTTTGTGGACTCGTTGTGTTTGGATATGTATGTATACTTTAATTTGTATAAGACATACATATACCTTGAAGATTAAATAAGTTTTGATGATTTTCATGTTTTCTTGTTTTAAAGGAATATTTAGCTTAATGTCCATCTTTCATGATTATGATCTTCACATTGTATTTGTACACTCACATTTATTGTTTATTCATGTGTTTGTTTTCATGAGACATATTTATGCTTAATTGATTATGAGTGTTGACTATCTTGTGAATTTCATGTTTTCATGAATAATATTCTTGTTTTATTCCTTACTTGAAGGATTTCGTACTAGTTTTCAAATTTTTCATATAACTAGTTACGGTATTCTTCATTTTGATAGAGTTTTTCAAACAAAGCTTATTTTCAAATCTATTTTTAAAAACCCCTACCTTGATGGGAGGTTGGATGGGAGATCATGTTCATGTATGCTTTAAAATGAAAATCATTAAAACTTGAACCATGATTGGGAGCCTAGTTATATGAGATATACACATGATCTTATTGTTCTTTCAATTGGTATCATTGAATTCTTTCAATTGGTATCAATCTTGACATTTCTTGTATACTCATATATGTTTGTATGTATGTATGTTTCAATTCCAAGAATATCAATTTCAATTGGAATCTATTTTTCATACATATATATATGTTAGTGTTTATGCTAAGCTTGAGTTTCAATTTTGTTTCAATTGATTACTTTTAAATTAGTATCAAGCCTACGCATTGTTTTAGTTGGTATTTCATAAAGGGGATAAAATTTAATTTTGTCTTTCAATTGATATTTGTACTCCCATATTTTATGATTGAAAATTTAAATTTGGTATCATATGTTCAAAATGAAAAATATTTACAATTGGTATAAAATTCTTGTTTAGACATTCAAAATTTATTATGTTTAATTTCATTGGTATCAAGATTTTCATGTGTTTTGCTTAAAATTGGTATCAATATTTTCTTTGTTTGTTTCCTTTCAATTGGTATCAAGATGCTATTCTTTGACATATTTTCAATTGGTACCGTAATTGATTGTCACCCCTATTTGGTTTTGTTTTTGTTTTAGACAAAAGGGGGGAGAAAAATTTATTGGTTTGGTTTTGCTTTTACCCTTTATTGATTCTTTGTATTAAAAAGGGTGAGAAGATTTTGTTTTGTTTTTGATTGTTTACCCCTTTGTTGATGATTGACAAAAAGGGGAGAAAGATTTTGAGTTTATAAGATTTATATATGCATAGTTATGTTTTTGGATATATTAAGTTTAATTTAGTTTAATTTTAATTGGTATCTAGAGCTTGTTTTGTTTTTAAACATTTCATTAGTATCTAGAACCTTTTTATTGTTTATGCATATCTATGTATGCATTAATGTCATATCTATTGTTTATTTGTTTATGCATGAGTTAAGGGGGAGCTTCTTTGAAGCTTAACTTTAATCCATGCATATATAACTCCATGAGTTTTGTCATCATCAAAAAGGGGGAGATTGTTGGCCCAAAGGTTTACCACCCTAGTTTTGATGATGATTAACTCATGTAGTTATGTTTACTAATAATCTTGTGATTTTAAGTTTCAGATCATTAGCAAGATATTAGTTGGTGATTGCTTCAAAAAGAGGAGTTTGAAAGCCTTCACTTGGTGATTCCGGTGCCCGAGCTTCAAGATTACTCATTTGCTCTCGGTGGATCACGGTTTGGGATCAAGTCTACTTGAAGATGGAAGATCGTCAAGAAGACTTAGGTATCCTAGTTTAGTTTAGAGTGTGTTTAGATCCATGTGTAAAGCTTAGTATAATTGATATGCTCAAGTGCACAACACACACGTTTTATGTTTTGAATTTGGTTTTCATGAATAGATTGATCAAAATAAGTTTACTTTGTTTTTATGTATATTAGATGTGCTCTATAAACATACATGCTTACATGTCCTATACAAACTTATTTTGACTATCTTATTCATGTATTGAAAAATCAAGTTGATAAAAATACATGTTTTAGTTTTTGGTAAAAATGATAAGACACAAAAATAGTTCATATTGATTGATATTTGAGCCAAATTTTTTATCACATGTTTATATATCAATGCAAAATGATAAAACTATTTTTGGGTATTTTTACAAAGACTTAAAAGATTTTTAGAAATATTTTTAACATGTTTTCTGTCCCAGAACAGTGGCTGACAGGCCAGGTCGGCCGACCGCACGGGTCGACCGCACCTAAGGCCGGTCGACCCTTGCGGTCGACCGATGTGCACAAGCCTGTGCACGTTTGGCAGACACAGGGACGGTCGGCCGGGCGGCCGACCGGATCTGAGAGCAGTGCTCTCTGTTTGTTTGGGTCGACCGGGTGGTCGACCAGGTTGCCCCAACGGTCACATTTCTGACCGTTGGCGGTCGGCCGGGCCGGCCGACCGGTATCCTGTCAGGCTGCCAGATCAGCCTAACGGCTAGTTTCTGTTTTGGCCTATATAAACCCCATTCCTTTGGGATTTTGGCTAAGAATTTTAGAGCTGATTTTCTCCCATTCTATGGTTTTAAAAAGAAGTTTTTAAAAGAGTTTAAAGAGCAAAAAGATTCATCTTGTTTGTTTTTAAGTGTTTTGTTATTTTCAAAGAAAATAAGTTTTTGGGAATTGGTTTATTGTTCTTCAATTCAATATCTATTTGATATTTTCTCAAGAGTTTTTCTTTGATCAAAACACTTGTTTTCCACACTTGAGCTATCCTCTATCCTAATCTATTAGGATCATTTGTTTTGTGAAAAAAGAGAAAGAGAGATTGTTTGTGGTTGAAAGATACCAGCAAGTTGTAAACCCCTTTTCATTGTTGGGTGCTCCCTCTTTGGTAGAGGTTGAGGTTTGGTTTGCTCCCTCCTTGATAGAGGTTGAGGCTTGTGGTTTGCTCCCTCTAGTGAGAGGTGGAGTTTGGTTTGTAAACCCTCTTCGGTAGAGGTGTTTGTTGTTGTTGTTTGGCTACGGGCCTACCCCTCGGTTGTGAGGCGGTGTTTGAGAGAGGAGTTTGGTACTCCTAGTGTTGTAACAAATCCTCCTCGGTGGAGGTTCCCTCGGTGGGAGATAGTGGATTGAAAATCCTTCACGGTGGTGAAGGCGGGGATGTAGAGCTGGGTGCTCGAACCTCGAAACATATCTTGTTGTTAGCGTTTGATCCACTTGTCTCTCTAACTCTCTCTCTATCTATTTTGTACAAAGCATCATTCATAGCATCATATCATATTTGCTTGTGTTGTGCCTTGCATATATTCATATTGCCTATTCATCTTATATGCTTGGTTGTTTGTGTGTGCATCACTTATACTTAACCACAAGAGCTTCACATAGCACCTCAACCCATTCAAGGGAATCAAGAGGAGTTAGTCCAGAGCCCTTCACGGGAAATTCGGCTACACTTGTGTGTTGTACTAAGTGTTGCAAAATTTGTATTAGCTTCCGCATTTAACGCATTTAGTTTCTAGATTAACACTATCACCTATTCACCCCCCCTCTAGGTGATTTACTATTGGCATCAGGGCACTTTCATCATCTTTCAATTAGTATTTGTTTTTCACTCCCATACTTTATGATTGAAAATTTCAAATTGGTATCATATGTTCAAAATGAAAATTATTTACAATTGGTATCAATATTTTTGTTTAGACAATTCAAAATTTATTATGTTTAATTTCAAATTGGTATCAAGATTTTCATATGTTTTGCTTAAAATTGGTATCAATATTTTTTGTTTACTTTCAATTGGTATCAAGATGCTCTACTTTGACATATTTTTAATTGATATCTTAATTGAATATAACCCCTTATTGACTTTGTTTTTGTTTTAGACAAAAAGGGGGAGAATATTGTTTTTCTTGTTTTCAACCTTTTGTTGATTCATTGTTTTCGAACAAAAAGGGAGAGAAAAATTTATTGATTTAGTTTTGTTTTTACCCCTTATTGAAGATTGTTTCTTTGTATTAAAAAGGAGAGAAGATTTTGTTTTGTTTTGATTTTTACCCCTTTATTGATGATTGACAAAAAGGGGGAGAATTATTTGAGAGTTTAATATGCATATATAAAACTTCATATTTATGTTTTGCATATATTAAGTTTAATTTAGTTTAATTTTAATTGGTATCTAGAGTATGTTTTTGTTTTTGAACATTTCATTGGTATCTAGAACCTTTTATTGTTTATGCATTTCTATGCATTTATGTTTAAGAGCCTTCATTGCATATTATTTATTATTTATTTGTTTATGCATGAGTTAAGGGGGAGCTTCTTTGAAACTTAACTTTAATCCATGCATATATAACTCCATGAGTTTTGTCATCATCAAAAAGGGGGAGATTGTTGGCCCAAAGGCCTTCCACCCTAGTTTTGATGATGATTAACTCATGTAGTTATGTTTACTAATAATCTTGTGATTTTAGTTTCAGATCATTAAGTAAGATATTAGTTGGTGATTGCTTCAAAAAGAGGAGTTTAGAAGCCTTCACATGGTGATTCCGGTGCCCGAGCTTCAAGATTACTCCTTTGCACTCGGCGGATCACGGTTTGGGATCGAGTCTACTTGAAGATGAAGATCGTCAAGAAGACTTAGGTAACATAGAGTTTAGTGTGTTTTAGATCCATTTGTAAAGCTTAGAATAGTTGATATGCTCAAGTGCACAACACACACAAGTTTTATGTTTGGATATTGGTTTTTCGGTTTTTAGTTTAACCGATATTTGTTTTCATGAATAGATTGATCAAAACAAGTTTAAATGGTTTATATGTATAATAGATGTATTCTAGTTATACATGCATGCTTAAACTTCCTATACAAACTTATTTTGACTTTCCTATTCATGTATAGAAAAATCCATGTTTGATAAAACATGTTTTGGTTTTTGGTAAAAATGATAAGACACAAAAATGGTTTCATATGCTTGATATTTGAGCCAAACTTTTTATCACATGTTTATGTATCAATGCAAAATGATAAAACTATTTTGGTTATTTTTAAAAGACTTAAAAGATTTTTAGAAATATTTTCAACATATGTTTCTGACCCAGACCTGTCTATCAGGCCAGGTCGGCCGACCGCATGGGTCGATCGAACCATAGGCCAGTCGACCCGTACGGTCGACCGACGTGCACAAAACCGTGCACGTCTGGCACACAATGGGACGGTCAGCCGGGCGGCCAACCGGACCTGAGAGCAGTGCTCTCTGTTTATTTTGGTCGGCCGGGCGGTTGACCGGGTTGCCCCAACGGTCACATTTCTGACCGTTGGCGGTCGGCCGGGCCGGCCGACCGGTAGCTTGTCAGGCTGCCAGATTAGCCTAACGGCTAATTTTGTTTTGGGGCTATATATACCCCCATCTCTTTAAGGTTTTAACCAAGATTTTCAAGAGCAAAAATTCTTACTTTTCTGAAGTGATTTACAAGTTTTCAAAAAGAATTTTAAGTGCCAAAAGATCCATCTTATTTGTTTTTAAGTGTTTTGTTATTTTCAAAGAAAACAAGTTTTTGGGAATTGATTTCTTGTTCTTCATTTCTATATCAATTTGGTATTTCCAAGAGATTTTCTTTGATCAAAACACTTTGTTTTCCACACTTGAGCCTATCTTCTATTCTAATCTATTAGGATCTTTGTTTGTGGAAAAGAGAAGTGTTTGAGGTTGTTGAGCCTCCAAGTTGTAAACCCTCCTTTTATTTGTGTATCCCTCTTTGGTAGAGGTTGATCGGAGTGGTATTGGTTTGGATCCCTCTTCGGTAGAGGTGATTGAGTTTGTTGTTGGCTACGGGCCTTATCTCTCTTCGGTAGAGGTGGATTGTGGTTGTATTGCCTCGGTGGCATTGTAAGGTTGAGAGAGGAGTTTGGTACTCCTTTAGTAGATTAGAAATCCTTCTGGTGAAGGCGGGGATGTAGAGCTAGGGGCTCGAACCTCGAAACATATCTTGGCCTTTGCGTTTGATCCATTGTCTCTCAACTCTCTCTCTTTACATTTGTGCAAAGCATCATTCTTCATTCATATCATTCATAATTGCTTGTGTTGCCTTGCATTATTTCATATTGCTTATCATCCTTATATGCTTGGCTTGTTTGTGTGTGCCTCACTTGTACTTAACCACAAGAGTTTCATATAGCACCTCAACCCATTCAAGGGGAATCAAGAGGAGTTAGTCCAGAGCCCTTCACGGGGAATTCGGCTACACTTGTTGGTTGTACTAAGTGTGTTTGCAAAATTTATTTTAAGCTTCCGCATTTAGCGCATTTAGTTTCTAGATTAGCATTATCACCTATTCACCCCCCCTCTAGGTGATTTACAACAAAAACTCTTCAAAAACTTACTGCTAAAACACTTGTAAAGATAAAAAATAGCTCTCTTAATTCTTGTTGAAAACAGCCCAAGAGATGGCTTATTTATAGCCTTTCTCAAAAACTAGCTGTTCGCAGCCTGAAAGATCAAAAATGACCTTCCGGTTGAGCGGCCGGTCGACCAGCCCAACGGTCATTTTTTTGACCGTTGTGCCTCCGGTCGACCGCCTGGTCGACCGGGCCAAGCCTGTCAGTCGACCGGCAGTACCCGAGACTTGGGTACTTTTAGTCGGTCTACCGCGCAGTCGACCGGCTTACTGGCTGGTCTTGTGAACGTCTCTCGTGCACATCGATCGACCGATCCGATCGACCGTCTGGTCGACCGCAAGTGGAATCTGGTAGGGATTAAGGGATTGAAAACTTGGATAATTTAGCATCAATAAAATCCCATAAAATCCTACAAATTCCTCAAAAAATAAGTTCTAATAAGATATTTGAACAACAAATATATGTGAATAAAAATCAACACATATTACAAACTATTTTAACTATTTTTGTGATATAAAATATTTGGCCTAAAACAAAAACCGTATTTTTTGAAAACCAAACTTTGAAATGGAAATCCGATTTTCCCAAACTTGTATAAATACAAAAATAAGATATTTAAACTCTTTTGAAGTATATTGTGTATGGATAGAATCCAATACACATGTACATGATATATCTATGTTTTTGACATGAAATTCAAAAATAGGTTTTTTTAATTATAAAACTCTAAACACTTGAAATAGACCATCAAAATAAGTTTTTTTTAATATATGAGGCACATATGAATATAAATGAAATCTAATATACATTAAACCATGTAAACTTATTTTGATTATATCTATTCATGAAAACCGTGTATATGAACTAAAATCCAAAAATCGGTTAAACTGAAAACTAAAACATATTAAACTTGTCTATTTGTGAACTTGAGCATATCAACAATATCTATCTTTACACAAGATCTAAACAAATCGAAGTCTTCTTATCGATTCTCATCTTCAAGATAACACGATCCAAATACGATCCAAAGAGCTTGATCCCAATCGAGTTCTAGATGCGATCTTGACGGCGAGCTTTTGAATCTACATGAGTTAGCTCCAAAAATTTCTTTGTTGAAGCTAAACACCTACTAATATCTTGATCAATAATTGAAACTATGTAAATATAAGATTATTAGTAAACTAGCCTTCATAAGTTAGTTATCATCAAAACTAAAGTGAAAGGCTCCGGGCTAATAGTTTTTACCTCTTTATTCCACAATGATGTATCCTTACATGGTGGAGCACCACCCCGTGACTCACCAAGTACATTTTTAGCTGCTCTTTTAATACAGCTATTAATTTTATTCCATATTGTATTGGGATCATCTTGGGCTTTCCAGTCTGCTTCATGTACTACTCGATCTACAAAAACACCTTGGTTATGTTCTTTTAGCCGCCACCACTTAATCTTAGGATCTAAATTATGTTTAATCTTTCTAAATTTTTTTCTAATCCGAATATCTAAAATTAAGAGTCTATGTTGGGGTACTTACACTCTCACCCGATACTAGCTACAATTCATACAACAACCTCTATCTACTTTCCTAGTTAAAAAGAACTCTATTTGGCTTGCACTTGATCCACTTCTAAAAGTGATCAAGTGAGACTCTCTCTTCCTAAACCAAGTATTCCCTAAGATCAAATTATAGGACAAAGCAAAATCTAGAATCGAGTTACCTGGTTTATTTCTTTTCCTAAAACCAAATCCTCTATGTACACTATCAAACCCATAACGACTAGTTCCTACATGCCGATTGAGGTCACCGCCTAAAAAAGCTTTTCTCTAATGGGTATGCCTTGCAATATCTCATCTAAATCCTCCCAAATTGATGCTTACTAGATTCATCAAGTCCTACTTGTGGTGTATAGACACTAATAATATTAAAAATTTACCTATCTAAAATAAGTTTAACTAGTAAAATCTATCACCCTTTATCCTAACCTCCTCTACATTCTCAGACAATTGTTTATCTATGATCACAGCCTCTATTACGATTGCTATCTCTACCAGTATACCAAAGTTTATAACTCCATGGCTCTATAATTCTAACTTTTTTATCTACCCACTTAGTTTCCTGCACACAAAATACTAACATTCCGTCTAATCATAGTATCAACTAACTCTGCTAATCTACCTGTAAGAGAACCTATGTTCCATGATGCTAACCAAATCTTATATTCATGAGTAACTTCTTTACCCTCACCCTCTCATAAAAATGTGAAAACCCTTGCTCATTTGACACCACATCCGGGCGCCGATGTGGCGCGTCGTTTCTGGACGACGGCCTAAAAACCCTTGCCCACTTTTCATTACACCCGAGCTCCGATGCAGCGCTTCGCTCAGTAGGGAACGCCCCAACGAAATTTAGTTCTTAGTTCATGTTCATACTATGTGACAATATTTTACGTTAGCTGTCATAGGCTTACCACAACCCTCCTCCTTTATCCTGCCTTGGGACATGTAGTGAACAGTGCACTGGCGGAGTTATTTAACTAAAAAAAAAAGAAGGGAAAATTTAGCTCAAGAGAATGGAGAATTGAAGATCAATCAATTCCAGCTAGTATAGGCCATTGAATATGAAAAAGTTGGTAATGGAGAGTTCATGAACTATGTAAGAAAATAAGATCTTCCTACAAATTTAGAAAATCTTAACGGTTCACCGTTTGCTCTCCAAAAAAAAAAAAAAAACACACACACACACACTCTTTGAGCTTAAAAAAGAGCTTTAGTGAAATTTGACATACTTGATTTCTGCCTTTAGGAAATACTTGATTTGTTTATAAGTGTTCAGCTATATATATGTAAGTGATTAGGATGATCCTTAAGGTTGTGTTGAGTGCATATTTAGAACTTTAAACTGAACAAACAAATATAAGTGCTGAAAATCAAACAACTATAAATTTCAGGGTCTGGCAAATAGCTAACCCTGTGCTTTCTCAATTTCACAAAGTTCCCTTTGGTCAATTTGTTTATATGCATGAGATGAATTTTTCTTTACTTTTTTTTTTTTTGCTGAAATACTTGATTTGTTTCAAAAAACCCAAACTGAAGGAAAAGAAAAATAAGTTCTCAAGAGATAAAAAGAAATAACAAAATATATAAAGTCCAATCAGTTTAAATGTTATTAATCCTTCAGTAAGAAAAAAAAAATTGTTCTATACTAAATGTCAATTAATTGGTCTCCACAGACTCATTCGAGTCACAAACTTCCTTCATTACTTTCTTTCAAAACAAGGGTTAGTTTACGAAACCATAATAGTGTAGGACGTTTTCTGCAACTCACCTTTATTTTATTTACAAAAATTATTAATAAGAAAATTAAGATAATAAAATAAGATTTATTATAAAAATATATTTTATCATGTAAACAATAGTAAATAATAAAAATAAACATAAGAATTTTCCTATAAGTAATTTAAATAAATCTTAATTAACTAAATAAAAGAAAAAGTCTCATTTAATTTTCTTATTTATTGACGAGAATTAAATTTATACCCACGTAATTTTCAGATTTACTTTTATACATAGTCATACATTTAAAGGATACTGCATATATTTTCTTTTAAAAAATGAATTTAGGTAGACCGGTCAAATCAAAAAGAAATTACAGAAAACATCCTATACTACTAATGTTTTGCAAAAACTCTCTATTCTAATGAGATAAGAAGAACACCCCGCCCCCAACTGAGTTCATCATTTCTATTGAATTCATCAGAAACCACTATAAAATATTACAGTCTGTGCCATATCTGGGGTAGTGCATCAGATTTTTTTTTCCTTTCAAATATTATATAATACAAGTGTGTTCTACATTAAACCTAATAAAATAGAAGGAATTTTTGCTAAATCTTACAATAGTAAAAGGGTGTTTTTTGAGTGAACTCAATTTATAACAGAGGGGTTTTCTGAAATTTCCCCAAACAAAAAAAATATGTAGCTATAAATTTTAATAACTTTTAAACTTGGGTACAAAAATATTTTTTCCCAAATTTCTTTTAAACTCCCATACTTCTCTTTCAATTCTATACCAATACATATTTTTTGTTCAATTTTATATTAACACCACATCAATATCTTCAACTTCTATTTTTGCCTCTTGAACAGGTTTTTCCTTTAACTTCTCTGGTTCCTGAAACTTCTCTTGTAACTACTTGCAAACTCTTATTGTATGACTTTTTTCCTTGCAAAAATGACATTCATAACTTAAAAAGTCCCATTTCATGAATCTAATCTTCTTTCTCTTTCATTTCCTCTCGCTACTAAAGCCTCGTGATGTGATTTATTCACTCGATATAAACCTTCACCAGTATTTTTCTTTCTCATCTCATTAGAAAAGAAATACAAAAGTAACAATCTTCTAAATTTATCGAATCCCTTCTATAAAATAAAGTTGTGACAAGATGCTTGAAAGAGGATGGTAAAGAAGTTAACATAATTAGTGCCTTATCCTCTTCTTTGATTTTAGCCCTAATGCTCAATAATTGATGATTGTCAAAAAGAATACGGAGAATATGAAAAATGTATGTGATTGATTTTGACTCTGAATCTTTGCAATTTAACCGTGTAGTGAGGGCTATACGGGTCGAACCTCAGGAAAAGATACGATAGAAGCGTTTCGGTATTGTTGTTTCCTAATACCTTCTTTTTTATTTAGAGAACTTAAAGAAAGAGATTAGTTAAAAAAAGTTTGATTTTAATATCAATGTAGAGAAAGATAACAACCTACTAATAATCTATCACCATAAACAAATAATACCAACTAGAGATTAACTTCATGTTAAACTCTAAACATGATAAACTATCCTAGAATTCAAGTAAAACACATAAGACAAATATTAAGGTTTTAATTGAAATAGCACTAGTTAAAATTTAATATTAAAATATCAAGACAATGGTCAAGCATAGATTAAGAAAAATAGTTAAAAAGTACTAGCAAGTAAATGACCTAATTATCATCATCATGTGCCTTCAAGATAAACCTAGGGTTTAAGCATGCATGGAATTTATTTAGGTTCTCTATTCAATACTATAGGTCTATGGTGGTGATATTAGCAAGTCATGCGAAGTGAATTTAGTTAATCATGGTGGAAAAGAAACAAAGCATGATTTTTGAATAAGAAGATTACATGAAATAAAAAAGTAAAATAAAGAACAAAAAGTAAGTAAATAGCAAAGGATATATAAAAAATGAAAGCACATTATATTGATCTGTCACCTCGAATTACTATGGCTTCTCCTTCTTACAAATATTTTTCAAAGTAAAAAAAAACTTGAAAATTACAATAAATTTTGGAAAGTAAATAGATCTAAAGAAAATCCTAAGTTTGAGCTTTTGAGACGCCTGACCTCTGTTGCTCTTCAGGGGTATTTATAGGAGATCTTAGAAGTAAAGTCCAGTAGAACACCTCCACAAAAACATGACGCACACAGCCCCAGGATAGTCACATTTTTGAGGCAAAAAAGGGGTTTCCGCAACGTTTTTGTGAAGTTTGGTTACGCGCTTTGGCGCGTGGCTTCATCTTGTCTATTCACGTGGAGATCTATTCTCAGAATCTTCATTTGATTCCCAAATTTTGAAATATTTTGATCTCTTAGATAACTTAGAGATTAAGTTATCTCTAGATTTAGGTTAAATTCAAATTTTCTCCCCTTTATCTTTTACTTGTGGTGCAAGCAACCGGAGTTTGAATAAAAGTCCATCTTTATCTTCTATTGGGATGAGGATTTATCTTAATCTATCTTTTGTTGGCCCAAGAGGTTACACTCTCCAATTGTTTTGTGTTTTGATGATGACAAACCAAATTAGAGCTATTTGATACTAACAAGTTTGTTAAGATGAGTTTCAGGTTTTGTACCATGTTTAGAGACCATTCACTTAGCTATTGCAAGAACTTCTAAGTTCCACAAAGCAAGGAAGGCAATTGCACATCAAGGAAGAAGGATCATAGAAGAGAAGGCACTAGCAAGGCATTGGATGGCTCAAAGACTTGAAGATAGCTCAAGAAGTCTTCATGTAATTTGTTTTTCAGTTTATAGTATGTTAAAGAATAGTGGATAGGTTTGAAGCTCTATCACACACGTTTTTGCGCACATGCTCATTCCAAAATAATTTCTTATAAATTATACAAAAATATTTTTCATACAAGTTTTTGCCTACAAATACATCTTTATGTTTAATTCTATTCCCTGTTCAAAAGTATTTTTGTTAAAATCAAAATCCTCTTTATTTTCTTTTCCAAAAATGATTTTTGACCTGATCCGGTCGATCGGGACAGTCGACCGAGTCTGTGTCAGTCTGGTCCGGTCGACAGGACCAGTCGACCGCAGTTCTGGCAGATGCACGTATCAGTGTGCATATCTGCCAGTCGACCGGGGCGGTCGACCGAGATATTGTTTTTGCTCACAGGTTTTCTCAGTCGACCGGGTCGGTCGACCGCTAGCCTATAACGGTCGAATTTTTGAACTACCGGTCGACCGGCCAGTCGACCGATGTGTCCGTTGAACAGTAACGGGCAGATTTTAAGTGAGCTGTTTATTTTTGTCTTTTGTGTTTAAAAATTCGTTTAAGGATATATTTTGACCTAATTACCTCCTAAACATCAGTAATTATGTTTTATCCCTAAACCCTAGCCCTCTCCTATAAATAGGGGTGTTTGGGGAGAGATTGGTTACAACAATTTTTGCTAGAAAATTCAAAAGTTTAAGGCTTTCAAAAGAGACTTGTTTCTTGGTTTTTGTGCTGAATTTCTCACTGATTTTCTGAAGGGTTTTCAAATACTCTCTGATTTAATTTTCTTTCTTCACTTACAACAAGAGCTTCATTCCTACTCAATATTCTCTAAGGACCTTTGTAAGGGAAGAGATATTTGAAAGAGAGAGTTTGTGGTCTTTTGACTACCAAGGAAATTACTTGTTCTTGAGATTGTAGGAGTTGGGTACTCCATTGTATTTGAGATCTTTGTGATAGTGGAAGTGGTCGGAATCCTTCTGGGGAAGGCGGGGAGTAGAGCTGGGTGCTCGAACCTCGATAACATATCCTTGTGTTTGCGATTGGTTTACATTCTTGCAATCCTTACTCTACTTTGCTTGCACTTATTACTTGCTCATCATATTCATTGTCATACTTACTTGCTTGCATTCATCTTGTGATTCTTGATTGTGATTGTTGTAACTTTAAATTTTTATTTGCCCTTTGATTAGCATTGTCACCTATTCACCCCCCCTCTAGGTGACTTTTCAATTGGTATCAGAGCTTGGACTCTAGGTTTGGCTTAACATCCATAGAGAGATCCTTAAAACTTGCTAATCAACATTTTCATTTCATTCATTCATCACTAGTAAACATGGCCGACAACATTAAATCCCCACCTAAATTTGATGGACTCAATTTCCCAATTTAGAAGGTTAGGATGACTATATTTTTGCAATCTTTGGGTAGCTTAGCAGCCAAGTCCTTGACCAAACCCTATGAAGCACCCGATGGTGATGAGAGCACTTGGACCGACCTTGACTTTAAACTATATGAGGCTAACTCCAAGGCCCAAAACTCCCTATTAACCGCCTTGAATGAGGATGACCTTACACGGGTAATTCATTGCCAATCCGCCTATGAGATTTGGCAACACTTATTGGTCACACACGAGGGGACTTCACAAGTCAAGAGAGCTAAGATAGATCTCTTGAGGTCCCAATATGAGTCATTTAAAATGCTTGATGATGAGTCTATTGATAGTATGGCTACAAGGTTTACTAAAATCACTAATAGTCTTTCTTCCTTAGGTGATGACATCTCCAACGATCAAAAGGTGCGGAAAGTAATTCGGGCTCTTCCTTCATCATGGGAGATCAAGGCCACCACCTTGAAGGAGTTGAACGACAAGGACGAGATGGACCTCATTAGTCTCATTGGGAACCTAAAGACCCATGAGATGGAGAAGAAGGCAAGAGAAGAGGCCACTACTTCAAAGAAGAAATCCATAGCCTTCAAGACTTCATCCACCAATGATGACGATGAAGATGACGAAGAAGAAGATGAGGAGCTTACTCTACTTGTTCGCAACGTCAAGAGGATGTACCGGAAGAACAAGCTCAACTTCCGGAGAAAATTTGAAGGCAAAGAGGAGCGGAGGATCATTTGCTATAATTGCCGCAAACCCGGACATATCATGGCGGATTGTCCGGAGTTCAAGAAGAAGATGACTTCCTCCTTCAAGCCAAAGAAGCCGGAGGAAAAGAAAGCTTACAAAGCTACGTGGGATTCGGAAAGCGAGTCCGAAGAGGAGGTGGATCAAGCTAATATGTGTTTCATGGCAAACACACCTAATGTAACCCCTCAATCCCTTGATGATGAAGATGATGATGTAAGTAAGGAAGTTCTAGTGCATGCTTTTGTAGAACTTTCTGAAACTTATGATAACAAGAAACTTGAATGCATAAAATTACAAAAAGAAGTTGCTTTTCTTAAGAATCAACTTGCCATTGTTTCTAAAGAAAAAGATGATGTCTCTTCTAATTTCATTTTCATGCAAAAAGAATTTTGTGCCTACAAGAGTACTTGTAAGGCAAAATCTCCTATTATTGATGAAAAAGAAATTTCTTCGTTTAAATCCAAAATGAATGATTTTGAAAAAGTTTTAAATGATTGTGCTTTCAATACTAAGAAACTTGAGAACATGTTTTCTAAAAAGCACACTTCACATGCTAACACTTCACAAGCTAAGAATTCTCATGCTCACACCACCCATGCTAAAGTTTCCCATGCTCACAAATCACACACTCACTATACTTTTAAATATGGTAGAGTGTATAGATGCACATATTGTGGTAAAAATGGACATTTAGCTAAGTTTTGCTATGATCAACTAAATAGAACAAATAATCTTGTTTGGGTTCATGACACTAACCCTAGAGGACCCAAGAAAATGTGGGTACCAAAATCAAGTCTTAAATTGTTTGATGTAGGTACACACCAAAGCTCCAAGACGTAGGGAGCGGTGGTACCTTGATAGTGGTTGTTCAAGACACATGACATGGGACATCAACAACTTCACAACCCTATCAAGGTACATGGAAGGTGGCACCGTCACCTTCGGGGATGACTCCAAAGGAACTATCATCGGTATAGGTAACATTCAAATTGGTGCATCTCCTATTATTGAGAATGTTGTTTTAGTAGATGGTTTAAAACATAATTTGCTTAGCATTAGTCAACTTTGTGATCGTGGACTTAAAGTTGTTTTTGATGATACTTCTTGTAAGATTTTTGATGTTAAATCCGATGTTTGTATTCTCACCGGTTTTCGTGATAATAATGTTTATATTATTGACATGCTTAATTTAGATTGTTCTACTAAATGCTTGAATGCTTTTGATGAAAATTCTTGGCTTTGGCATAGAAGACTAGGACATGCATCTTTTGACCATATTTCTAGGATTAATTCAAAGGAATTGGTGAAGGGTATACCTTGCTTGAACTTTGAGAAAGAACGCATTTGTGGTGCGTGCCAACTTGGGAAACAAACCAAGTCTTCCTTTAAACCAATCAAGGATATCATGTCAACTAGGCCTTTAGAATTAATTCATATGGATCTTTTTGGACCAACTAAAACTAAGAGTTTAAATGGAAGTAGATTTGTATTTGTTTTGGTTGATGATTTCTCCCGTTTTACTTGGGTTTTCTTTTTGCAACATAAAGATCAAACTTTTTCTCATTTTAAGATTTTTCGAAAAAGAGTTGAAAAAGAAAAGGGTTTTCCGATTTTGAGAATAAGGAGTGATAGAGGTGGTGAGTTTGTTAACCAACTCTTCATGACTTATTGTGATGAAAAGGGAATTAAGCATGAAATGTCTTGTCCTAGAACTCCACAACAAAATGGAGTAGTAGAAAGGAAAAATAGAACACTTCAAGAGATGGTTAGGACAATGATTAGTGAGTATGACCTCCCTCAATATTTATGGGCCGAGGCCGTAAACACCGCATGCTATATATCGAATCGTTTTTATTTGTGCAAAAATTCTTCAAAAACATCATTTGAAATGTATCATTCTAGAAAACCAAATGTTGCATATTTCAAAGTATTTGGATGCAAGTGTTTTGTTTTGAATACTAAGGATAATTTGGGTAAATTTGATGCTAAGGCTTATGAAGCTATCTTTGTTGGATATTCTTCTACTAGCAAAGCATATAGAGTTTTCAATAGATCTACACTTACCATAGAAGAATCCATGCATGTTAAGTTTGAAGAATCTAATGTGTTTGTTGAGAATGTTTTAGAGTTTGAACCATTAGGTGAAAACATGGAGAAACTATCCTTGAAGGACTCACCCGCGCAAGAAGATAAGCAAGAATCTATAAGTAAAGTTCAAGAGGATAAGGAAGAAAGCACTCAACCGCTTCCTAAAGCTTGGAGATACGCTACAAATCATCCTAAGGAGCTCATCTTGGGTGATGCATCTAAAGGAGTCACAACGCGCTCCAAACTCCATGACCTATGTGGTAACTTTGCTTTCATTTCTCATTTTGAACCCAAAGGCATTCTCGAAGCCGAGACGGACCCATATTGGTTGCTTGCCATGCAAGAGGAACTCAATCAATTTGAGCGCAACCAAGTTTGGCACCTTATTCCTAAGCCCCACGATAGACCAATAATTGGTACTAAGTGGATCTTTAAAAACAAGATGGATGAGTCCGGGAATGTCATTAGGAATAAAGCTAGGTTAGTGGCCCAAGGTTACACTCAAGATTGAGGGAATTGACTTTGAGGAGATCTTTGCACCCATAGCACGGCTTGAAGCCATACGGATGACACTAGCTTTTGCATGTTTTTAAATTTTTAAACTTTTTCAAATGGATGTGAAAAGTGCATTTTTGAATGGTTTTATTAATGAAGAAGTTTATGTTTCTCAACCTCCCGGTTTTGTTGATCATGTTCATCCCGATTTTGTTTTTAAACTTGATAAAGCTTTGTATGGATTGAAACAAGCTCCAAGAGCTTGGTATGAAAGGCTTTCTAGTTTTCTCATTTCAAATGATTTTATTAAAGGCAAAGTAGACACAACTCTTTTTACTAAGCATGTTGATAATGATATTTTAATTGTGCAAATTTATGTTGATGATATAATTTTTGGATCTACTAATGAGCTTTTATGCAAGGATTTTGAGAAGGTCATGCAACTTGAATTTGAAATGTCTTCAATGGGTGAGCTCAATTTCTTCCTTGGGCTCCAAATCAAGCAATTGCAAGACGGAACCTTCATTAACCAAGCCAAGTACGCAAAGGAGCTAGTAAAGAAGTTTGGGCTTGAAGGATCAAAGGCTTGCAACACTCCAATGGCAACTACAACCAAGCTTGATAAGGACGAACAAGGTAAAAATGTTGATATTAAATTATATAGAAGCATGATAGGAAGTCTTTTATATTTGACGGCAAGTAGGCCGGATATCATGTTTAGTGTGTGTCTTTGTGCTAGATTTCAATCGTGTCCTAAAGAGTCTCATCTTATTGCGGTAAAACGCATTATTCGTTATATTAAGGGCACTATTGGAATGGGTCTTTGGTATCCGAAAACTAGAGATTTTTCAATGACTAGCTATTCGGATGCCGACTATGCGGGTTGTAGAGTAGATAGAAAGAGTACTAGTGGGACATGTCAATTTCTTGGTAATTGTCTTGTTTCATGGTCCTCTAGGAAACAAAATTCCGTTGCTCTTTCAACCGCCGAGGCGGAGTATGTTGCCGCGGGGGCTTGTTGTGCACAAGTCCTTTGGATGAAACATACTCTCCTTGATTTTGATTTGCACTTTGATCATATAAAAATATTTTGTGATAATACTAGTACTATTCACATGACCAAAAATGCAAATCAACATAGTAAGACCAAGCACATTGAGATTAGATATCACTTTCTCAGAGATCATTTTGAGAAAGGTGATATAGATATTGATTATGTTTCCACGGATTTACAACTAGCCGATATTTTCACTAAACCTCTTGATTTTGCTAGATTTTCGTTTATTTGTGGAGAACTTAATGTTTGTATTATTGAATAAACATGTTTTTCATAACCCTTTTTGATGTATGACAAAAAGGGGGAGAATAAGTTTACATGGACAAAAATAAGTTTTATGAATTTATATGTTTTGGTACTTTTGGTATTCTTGTGTTTTAGTTGTTTTGGTACTTTTGGTATTCTTGTGTTTTAGTTGTTTTGGTACTTTTGGTATTCTTGTGTTTTAGTTGTTTTGGTATCAAGAGCAATTTTTGTGTTTTATATATTTGTTTTAATTAGTTTCAATAATTGGTGCATCATTTCAATTATTGGTATCTAGAGCATATTTTTGTGTTTTATGTATAGCATAATTTGAGGGGGAGTTTTCTCCTCCCTATATTTTTGTTAATAGCCTATTTGTTTTGTCATCATCGAAAGGGGGAGATTGTTGGCCCAAGAGGTTACACTCTCCAATTGTTTTGTGTTTTGATGATGACAAACCAAATTAGAGCTATTTGATACTAACAAGTTTGTTAAGATGAGTTTCAGGTTTTGTACCATGTTTAGAGACCATTCGCTTAGCTATTGCAAGAACTTCTAAGTTCCACAAAGCAAGGAAGGCAAATTGCACATCAAGGAAGAAGGATCATAGAAGAGAAGGCACTAGCAAGGCATTGGATGGCTCAAAGACTTGAAGATAGCTCAAGAAGTCTTCATGTAATTTGTTTTTCAGTTTATAGTATGTTAAAGAATAGTGGATAGGTTTGAAGCTCTATCACACACGTTTTTGCGCACATGCTCATTCCAAAATAATTTCTTATAAATTATACAAAAATATTTTGCATACAAGTTTTTGCCTACAAATACATCTTTATGTTTAATTCTATTCCCTGTTCAAAAGTATTTTTGTTAAAATCAAAATCCTCTTTATTTTCTTTTCCAAAAATGATTTTTGACCTGATCCGGTCGACCGGGACAGTCGACCGAGTCTGTGTCAGTCTGGTCCGGTCGACCGGACCAGTCGACCGCAGTTCTGGCAGATGCACGTATCAGTGTGCATATCTGCCAATCGACCGGGGCGGTCGATCGAGATATTGTTTTTGCTCACAGGTTTTCTCAGTCGACCGGGTCGGTCGACCGCTAGCCTATAACGGTCGAATTTTTGAACTACCGGTCGACCGGCCCAGTCGACCGATGTGTCCGTTGAACAGTAACGGGCAGATTTTAAGTGAGCTATTTATTTTTGTCTTTTGTGTTTAAAAATTCGTTTAAGGATATATTTTGACCTAATTACCTCCTAAACATCAGTAATTATGTTTTATCCCTAAACCCTAGCCCTCTCCTATAAATAGGGGTGTTTGGGGAGAGATTGGTTACAACAATTTTTGCTAGAAAATTCAAAAGTTTAAGGCTTTCAAAAGAGACTTGTTTCTTGGTTTTTGTGCTGAATTTCTCACTGATTTTCTGAAGGGTTTTCAAATACTCTCTGATTTAATTTTCTTTCTTCACTTACAACAAGAGCTTCATTCCTACTCAATATTCTCTAAGGACCTTTGTAAGGGAAGAGATATTTGAAAGAGAGAGTTTGTGGTCTTTTGACTACCAAGGAAATTACTTGTTCTTGAGATTGTAGGAGTTGGGTACTCCATTGTATTTGAGATCTTTGTGATAGCGGAAGTGGTCGGAATCCTTCTGGGAAGGCGGGGAGTAGAGCTGGGTGCTCGAACCTCGATAACATATCCTTGTGTTTGCGATTGGTTTACATTCTTGCAATCCTTACTCTACTTTGCTTGCACTTATTACTTGCTCATCATATTCATTGTCATACTTACTTGCTTGCATTCATCTTGTGATTCTTGATTGTGATTGTTGTAGCTTTAAATTTTTATTTGCCCTTTGATTAGCATTGTCACCTATTCACCCCCCCCTCTAGGTGACTTTTCATCTTTTTCCTCCTCTAAGTTTTAAATTAAATTAATTTAAAACCCAAACTTAAATGGGATAGACTAGAAGCTTACTTTATCTTCCCAATTAATCTTTATTTTCATACTAATTGTGGGCTTTTGGCTTTTATGGGCTTTCTCTTGGATTAAGGAGGCCTGCATATTACTAAACAATAAATAATTAAATAGTAATATTTTATAAAAATTAAGTATGAAAATGTGACTAAAAATATTTATTATTGATGACCAATCAGACCCCCACACCTATCTTTTTGCTTATTCTTGAGTAAAAATAAAAAGAAGAACAAAATCAAAAATCTAACCATCCTAATCTCACTTTCGTAAGAATAATGATTACACTTAGCACGTGCAACAGGTCGTTAAACCTCTAAATTACCCCTAGAGGACGAGTATTGTCTCGTGAGGGTTTTCAGTAAATTACACCTACAAAGTCTATAAAAAAATAAAAATAAAGTGTTAGTGTTTTCAAAATTCTTTTTTTTTTTTGAAAGAGAAGAATATTTGAAATATTTTTAAGGAAATCAAGTAACCTATAAGTCTTAGGATCACTAAATTATTAATTCCTATACTTAGTCTTGATGCAATTATTTATTATCAATCTAGGTTAGGATTAAAACTGAATTTCTCACTTAGTCTATTATTTTACCTTAAGTTATATGTACCTTCATGACCGTAAATTTTTAACTTGGGATTCTTAAACTTAAACGCTTATATCTTGTATATATATAATTTTTTTTTTTTGTAGAAGTTCAAAGTATTACCATTTCGTTGCTCTTTATGCACTTCTCTTTTTTTCTTTCTTTTTTTAATATGTATCTCATCTAATTTTCTTTTGTGCAAATTTCAAGGCTTCTTGAGGCTCTAATACCTAACTAATTGATTATTAGATATATTAATACATATATTATATTTATATATATATATATTTTAAACTTACCTAATTACCTTTCACATAAATACCAAGACTTTGGCCAAAACACCTAGCTAATCAATAATTAGATTTGTTTATTTTTCATATATATATATATATATATATATATATATATATATATATATATATATTTAAGGCACAAGAGTTTTTGTTTTGAATCCTAAGTGTGTAAGTGAAAAAAGTATGCATATTTCATCAAGGTAAAAAATCAGGACTAAATTATTTTTTCCATTTTTCCTCCTATACCTAAAAATCAAACGCATAATCTTGTTTTGATCAAGTATTAAGAAATCTTAATTATGATTTTCCTATTTCTTAAATTAATTTAATTACTTTCAAAAATAAATTAAAGTATTATTTTCTTTTTCGAAAAGTTTTTAAAAGAAATTTTTTGTTAGGTCAAATATTCTTTTAGTAAACTTACTAATGTTAGTATGTAAATTTATTTATTATTTTAGTTTTCTCTTTTTCTTATCATGTTAATTATGTTACATGTTAGAATGTTAGATGTTAAATGTTAGACCCTTCCTGACACCTATCTCACGGATTGTCCTCAATGTATGAATGAATGTATGCATGCAAGGAATAAAGTGTAAAAAGAGGTGCAAAAATATATACAACATCATATTTCTCCCACACTTAGATCTTTTTAGGTCTCATCACTTTAGCTCGCTTTTCATCATTCCAATGTATCCTCTTTAGTGGTGAAATTAGAGAGGTCAATCTTTTTGTCAGTTTTGTGTTCATCCTCTCCAACTTGTTCATCACTTTTCTTAACTTTCTCCTACTCTTCTTCCCTCCACCACTCTTCACAAATTCATTCTCGTTATACATTGTAGTTGGCGCATCCACAATATGAATACCTAGAATTTTGAGTTTTTTTCTCATGCATCTCCTCAAGACTTGAATTAACCATATCTTTTGAAGGTATATAACTAACCAAAGCATCCCTCATCGATTCCTTTAAACAGTTAAGTTCATCTTCGAAGAGATTTGTAAAGTTTTTGTCAATTTGAGGTTTTTGAGTTATGTTTTCAAACGATTGATTATTACTTAGTTCATTGAATGTCAAGATACTTAAATCAAGCTTCCTTCTCTCAAAGGAAACTCTAGACGTAACATCCTTAAGATATGTTTTCTCACCACTATCTTCACACTCATCCTTAAACAATATAGTAAGAAATAGAGGCTCATCATCTTCAAAAACATCCTCACAACATAATTCAATTATTTTCTTGGGACGTGTATGTGTGTCCAAATTATCTTGAATTACTTTATCCAAACACAAAGATTCATCGTCATATTTATTCTCACTATACGACTCAACTTGCTCCCTATGAGGTGAATATTCGACCAACTGCTCTCTAATAGTTTTTCTCGATATCGACGATAGTCGTTTAATTCGCATACTTTCTCACCGGGTTCATTATTGAACTCGTTTTCTTTATGAAGACGAATATGATTTAGAATTGACATGAGTTTCCTACTTTAAATTTTTTTGATGTGTTCTTTAATTGACATAGGTCTATTGGGTTTTGAATTAAGAACAGGTTGAGTAAAAAATGAATCCTCTTCTTACTCAACCGCTAAATTATTAGCCATCATCTCTAGGTGGGCTCAGTTTGGAACATTATTATTTGGCATTTGGTGTGTAGTTCGTTTGTTCTCCTCATGATTGTTATTGAATCTAATTGATGTGATGGATAGGGTTCACTCGTAAGTCCTTGAAATATGTGAAACTGATTTAGACCTTGTTCTAATGAATACTCTATCAAGGGATAATATTTAGAAGAATGAGATGAATTATTATAATAATTGCACCAAATAGGTGGATAAGATGTAAAAGATGAGTAGGCAGGTTGAGAGTTAAAGCTCGGAAAAGAGGTTGGTGGATGGAAAGATAGATTTGGCCTATAAAATGAATTATACCCAAATGAATTTGGATAGGCCATGGGGAAATTTTTTTATGATTTTTTTATTTAGTGTTAATTTGATTTTAGTTAGATTGAGGTGGCGACTTAGTCCTAATCAATCTAGATGTAATTGGATCTCTTGACCACACTTACATATACAATCAATTAAAACCAAGATCACACCAAAAAGTTAAAGTTAAAATCAACCATGTCTATTCTAAGGTAAACTTAGACCTAGACGACTCCTAACTTTAGATTATCTGTGGGAGGTATATTGCCAAATTGGACCACGAGTTAATCGGCTAGGTAGGTGACAAAATTGGTGGGAGGTACCTGAAAAAAATACACCTAAAGGGGGGTGAATAGGTGTAGTGCTAATCTAATGATAAATGATGCGGAATTAAAAATTTTACATTAACACACAATGTATAACCAAGAGTGAGTCTGAACTCATTGTGAAGGGGTCTGAAACTTCTCCTCATGATTTCTCTAAATTATGAGTTAAAGTACTTCATTAGATCTCTTAGTTGAATACTAGTGTGAGCACACAAATAATATCAAGCATGTATAGGGATGAGCAATAATAATAATGCAAGATATAAAGAGAGAGTTGAGAGATAGAGGAAGATAGCCAATCACAAACACAAGGATATGCTTTGAGATTCGAGCCACTGCTCTATGTCCCCTCTTTCATACAGAAGGATTTCTGTTATTCGCTAAGGATCTTTCACAAAGGGACCTCTACCGAGGAATTACAAAAATACAAGTAAGGAGTACACAACTCCAACTCTCACACCTCTATACAAGAGGGAGTTATAAAGTCAAGCATAAAGTAAAGAAATAAATACAACTTGGTGATCACTTAGATCACAAACTATTCTTGGTGATCTCAAAAGACCACAAACAAAACACCTCTTATAATAAAGATCATAGAGGATAGATTTGTAATGAAAAGCTCAAGTATGTGAGTGTATAAAGTTTTTGAAAAAGAAACACAAAGAGAAAACACTTGGGAAAAACTCTTAAAAGATATAGAGATACTAGAAACTAGATTTCTCAAAACTTATTTTTCTTTGATTTTCAAAAACTTTGAAACCAAATAAAGATAGAGAATTTTAGCACCAAAAACTTATCTAAAAACACTTCAGAAAGTAAGCAAAATGACTCTTGAAAACTTGTTGAAATTCTTGTTGAAAACTGGACAAGAAAACCCCTTTATATAGGCCAACCAAAAACTGGACGTTAGAGGCAAAACTCAAGCCAAACTGGCCTGTCGGTCGACCTCCCTTCGACCAGCCAACGGTCAGATTTTTGACCATTAGGGTTGCCGGTTAACCACACCCAAGCCAGGTTCTTTCAGTCGACCGCGACCCAACAGAGACAAACTATCTCTCAGTCAGTCGACCGACCTGGTCGACTGCTATGGGCTCGTGCACATTGTGCACGTCGGTCGCCGATCAACCGAGCTATGCTTTGGTCGACCGGTCGGTCAGCCGTAAGCTGCCTAATCACCGGATTTTTAAGGGTTAAAAACCAACTTCAGAAACTCATAAAAATTCTAATAAATTTCACAAAAATAAGTTCATGTATATAAATTGAAGTCCAAATATGTCTGATCAAAAATCAACACATATTAAAAACATGTGAACTATTTTTGAGGCGTAGAAATTTAAAGCTTAAAACAAAAACCTTATTTTCTAAAACTTAAACATTGAAATAAAAAATCGATTTTTTCAGAACTTGTACAAATACAAAAACAAGAGATTTGAAATACATTTCAAGTATAGTGTGTATGGATAGAAGCTAATACACATAGTAAATGAAATATACTTATTTTTGATAATAAGCTCCAAAATAAGTTTTGATAAAAATAAAACTTAATTGCATGATATAAACTCATCAAAATAAGTTATCTAAATAATATGAAGCAATAATGTATATGGATGGAATCCAATACACATATAGATCATGTAACTTGTTTTGATGAAATCTATTCATGAAACAAAAAGATGTATTTTTGATAATCAAAAACTTAAAACCAAAACTCAAAATTTGATTCTATGATTTTTGTGTAAACCAAATAGATATAATCATGAAAGAGAAATGGTTAAACCGAAAACTAAATTATAAACTTGTGTGTGTGCGCGTATACTTGAGCAATTCAATACTACACTATCTTTTACATAATATCTAAACAAAACCTCTAAAGAAATCTTGACCAAAGTCTTCTTGTCGATCTTTTTCTCTAAGACGACTCGATTTAAACATGATCCAAAGAGCTTGACTCCATCTCGAGTACTAGATGCGTTCTTGACACACGAGCTCTTGAATCAATACGTGATAGGTTCGAATCTTGACTTCAAGTCCATTGTAGAAACTAAAAACTAATAATGATCTTGACCTAAATCTGAAACTTATTAAACACAAGATCATTAGTAACATAACTTCATAAGTTAGTCATCATCAAAACGAGGTGAAAGGCCTTTGGGACAATAACCTCCCCCTTTTTGATGATGACAAAACTTATGAGGTTATATATGCTTGGATTAAAGATAAGCTTTATAGAAGCTCCCTTTATGCATAGCAAAAAAGAAACATAAACATATAAATATTTAATTGAGCACTGATACCTGATACCAATAGAATGATATACAATAAGGACTTCTAGATATCAAAACCATAAAAACCTATGCATATAAATATGAATAAAACATATATATGCATAAACAAACATAAACATGCATATATACACTAAATCATTCTCCCTTTTTTTATCAATCATCAACAAAGGGGGAAAATACCAATTGATAACATATATCAATTGAAAATAAAAATATATACTAATTGAAAATACACCAATTTAATATAAAAACATTTTGATACCAAAAAATATACTAATCGAAAAACAACATGGATAAAAAAATTAGACCAATTGAAAATTAATAATTCATGAAATCAATCTTTTTAAATTAAAAATTATTTTGCAATATAGATACCAATTGTAAATAATTGATACCAATAAGAAAAATATAAGCATTTTCAAAAATAAAATATTTTTCTCAAAAAGAGTAAGACGCGAATTGAAAATAAAATTAAGAATTTTTCTCCTTCTTTTTGAAATACCAACAAAAATAAATGCTTAAACTTGTAAAAGGTACAAATTAACATCTAAAACTAAATCAAACTTCACATAAAATATTTTGTGCTATAAAACATGTATGTATAAGCATTATTATCCAGTACAAGAAATCATATATATGTATGTATGATCAGAGCAATTGAAATATAATGTATACATATATAAGAAAATATGAGTATACAAAAATAAAAATATCATCAATAATCATGTATAACTCATATCATCCACCCTATCATGCACATGTTTAAAAGAATATTGAAGAAGAGCATACAAGATATGGTTGCCCAACCAACCGCCCTTATTGGGTAGAAGTTTTCAAAAATAAAGATCTGAAAATAATATATTATAGTTGAAAAACTCTACCAATTAAAGAATAACGAACTACTTTTAAGAAAAATTTGAAAATTAGTATGAAATCCTTCAAGTAAGAAATAAAATATATACATATCTCATAAACATATGCTAAGTACACATTAATTGACACTCAAAAATCTATGAAGCACATATAGGCTCATGAATCAAAATTATGAGTAAATAAAAGATATATCGAGTGTGCAAGAATCATGTAAGAAACATATACATGGAGATAAAGTAATGAAGTTCAATTTTAAACAAATGAAATTTCTTTTTATAAACATGAAAACACAAAATATGAAAAATTCTATTTTCATCAAAAGCTAACCAAACTTAAAGGCATATATATGTTTTATCAAGACTAAAACATATATATTTATCCATTATGAATTGAGTCTACAATAGAGTATATGACATATAACTTAGGTGACTCAAGGATACAACATGTATATCATATAGTTTTAACAAAATCTACATATAAATGAAGCTAAAATATTTTCACGAAAATATGTACAAAAGTGATATAAAAACAAGTAAAAGAGTACAAGTATAAATACAAGAATCATCAAAATTTGGTTATACAAATACATATAATAAGTACACATAAGCAATAAAGCACGCAAACATATGAAATAAGTATAGCTCGCTAATTGTATAGGTATAAGCACAAGTTTTAATAGAAATTATATCTGAACATGTAATCAAAACAAGATAAGCACAAAATATCAAAATATGGTGAATAAACAAATATGATCATTTGTGTAAATGGTAGTGCCATTGCAATAAGGATATGCATACATAGCTATACAATAGTGAGAATACATAAATATGAATCCATATAAATATGAGTGTATCTCAAATGCTGTTTATGTATATCATAGTCTAATAGGCATTGCATTTAAATATAATGAGTATGAAAATCAATATATGCCAAAAATCATCAATCTAAAAATATGAAGGCATATAAACATAAACAAAATAAGGAGGATATAGATAGTTACCAAACTAAGTGAACTAGTGTCTCTATCTCTAAAAACTTGATGGCCATCCCACTAAAGCTTTCTTGATAGCGATGCATTCAATGTTGTGTTTATTTGAGCTCAAACACATCCATCCCACTAAGACACCTATACTCTCATGTCTTGTGGGAGGCCACACCTACATCAAATGAAATAGGGGTGATTTTTGGCATCCAAAATTTCTTGGGTCCATGGAGGTTAGTACCTCTCCTAATCCAAATATTTTGACTTGCAAAATTTAAAGCATGTATCCATCATAATAAAATTTTGTAAGGTGGCCCTTACGACTGCAATGTGTACAAGTGTACAGTCTAACATACAAAGTGTTATATGTGTGAACATGTTTAGCATGTGTATGCCGTGAATGGTGTGCATGCATAAGTAGAGTATGTTTCTTGCGAAACATGAATTCCAATCTCTTGTGGTTCATGGTACATTGGCTCAAAGTGGAGCCCAAACAATCTACACTCTTCTTCAACATCCAAATATTATTATCAATAGAAGAAGAAGATGTGGAGTAAGCAATAGAAATAATATTTTTATCATTAGAAGATAAAGCAATGATATTATGACAAATATGGGAATCTAAATCATTTTTCAAAGAAACTTTTTTCTTTAAGACACAATTTAATTCCTTGAAAATCAAAACTATTTTTTTCAATAAATCATTCTCTTTTAAAACAAGATCAAGTTTTGAAGGCAAAATATTATTTTTCTCCAAAACAACATCTAAATCATTTTTACTTTTCAAAATCTCATTTTCTTTCAAAATAATATCAAGTTGGGATTTCAAAGTATCTCTTTCACATAAATCACAACTTTCTCTTTCAAAATCAAATCAAGTTTTGAAGATAAATAATCATTTTTATTTGAAATCTCCTCTTTTTCTTTTAAATCACAACCTAACCTAGAAGTCAAAAACTCATTTTCTTTCTTCATTTTTAAACTCATTTTCTTCAACAATTTGTATTTTTTTAATAAGTTTTCACAAAATATGAAAAGCTCTTCATTCAAAGCATGTGCATCCATACTATTATGATCATTATAAAAGCTAGTACAATCATCCAGATGAGTGTCCGAAATTACCTCAAGGGGAGTCATTCCCTTAGACCATGTAGCACATTTGCTCGGACTCATCTCCACTAGGCTCTCTCTAACTTATTTGAAGCTTATTTTTTTGATAGAGGTCAATGTGTTCCACACTATAAAAGTGAAATCACAATGAAAAATAATAGATAAATATTTTTTGCTAAGTGTTTGCCTAAGTGCATGCAATACTTATGTATTAGCCTCTAAGTACTTGCAATTATCAGCATATGATTTCTTGATAGTGGCATGGTAAACATGCAATCCTAAGGCTTTGAGGTAAGAATGTTGGAAACATCATACATGGGTGGAGCAAGATAATTCATTAGTACAAACTAATATGTGTGTAAAGCAAATATATAGATTAGAAAAATGAGGATCTTTCCTAGGTGGTTAAACTGAATATCAAGAGCGTTAGCTCTGATACCAATTGAAAAAATTGAGGGGAAGAATAGGTGTAGTGCTAATCTAATGACAAATGATATGGAATTAAAACTTTTATACTAACACATAATGTATAACCAAGAGTGAGTCTGAATTTTTCGTAAAGAGCTCTCGATTTCTCTAAATTATGAGTTGAGGTGCTTCAATAACTCTTGGTTGAATACTAGTGTGAGCAAACAAATAATATCAAGCATGTATAGGGATGAGCAATAATAACAATGTAAGATATAAAGAGAAAGTTGAGAGATAGAGGAAGATAATCAATCGCAAACACAAGGATATATTTTGAGGTTCGAGTCACTGCTCTTTGTGCTCGCCTTCACATAGAAGGATTTTCATTATTCACTAAGGATCTTCCACAAAGGGACCTCTACCGAGGAGCTATAAAAATACAAATAAGGTGTACATAACTCTAACTCTCACACCTCTACACAAGAGGGAGGCACAAAGCTAAGCACAAAGCAAAGAAACAAATACAACTTGGTGATCACTTAAATCACAAACTATACTTGGTGATCTCAAAAGACCACAAACAAAACACCTCTCATAATACAAGATCTTAAAGGATAGATTTGCAATGAAAAGCTCAAGTATATAAGTGTACAAAGTTTTTGAAAAAGAAACACAAAGAGAAAATAAAAACTCTTGAAAGTTATAGAGATGAAAACTAGAAACTAGTTTTTTCAAAACTTGTTTTTCTTTGATTTTTAAAAATTTTAAAATAAAATAAAGATAGAGAATTTTAGCATAAAAAACTTGTTTAAAACTCTTCAGAAAGTAAGCAAAATGGCTTTTGAAAACTTGTTGAAAATCTTATTGAAAACTGGCCAAGAAAACCCCTTTATATAGGCCAACCAAAAATTAGCCGTTGAGGCAGAGCTCAGGATAAACTAGCCTGTCAGTCAACCGCCTGGTCGACCAGCCAACAGTCAGATTTCTGATCGTTAGGGTTGCCAGTCGACCGCCCGGTCGACCGCACCCAAGTCCGGCTCCGTCGATCGACCGTCGGTCGACGGCGACCCAACAAAGGCAAACTGTTTCTTAGTCGGTCAACAGACTTGGTCGACCGCTATGGGCTCGTGCACATTGTGCACGTCAATCTCGATCGAGCCATGCTTCGGTCGACCGGTCGGTCGGCTGTAAGCAGCCTAATCACCAGATTTTCAATGGTTAAAAATTAACTTCAAAAACTTATAAAAATTCCAATAAATTCCATAAAAATAAGTTCATGTAAATAAATTGAAGTCTAAATATATGTAATTAAAAATTAACACATATTACAAACATATGAACTATTTTTGAGGCATAAAAATTTAAAGCTTAAAACAATAACCGTATTATCCAACACTTAAACTTTAAAATGAAAAACTGATTTTTTTTCAAAACTTGTACAAATACAAAATAAGATATTTGAAACACATTTGAAGCAGAGTGTGTATGAATAGAATCCAATAAATGTAGTAAATGAAATATACTTCTTTTTTTGATAATAAGCTCCAAAATAAGTTTTGATAAAAATAAAACTTAAATACATGATATAAACTCATCAAAATAAGTTATCTAAACAATATGAAGCAATAATATATATGGATGAAACCCAATACACATATAAGCCATGTAAACTTGTTGTGATGAAATCTATTCATGAAACGGAAAGATGTATTCTTGATAATCAAAACTTAAAACCAAAACTCGAAACCTGATTTTATGATTTTTATGTAAACCAAATAGATATAATCGTGAAAGCGAAATGGTTAAACCAAAAACCAAAATATAAACTTATGTATGTGTGTTATACTTGAGCAATTCAATACTATACTATTCTTGATATAAGATCTAAACAAAACATCTAAATAAGCCTAGACCAAAGTCTTCTTGTCGACCTTCTTCTCCAAGACGACTTGATCCAAATACGATCTAAAGAGCTTGACTCCATCTCGAGTACTAGATGCGATCTTAACGCGCGAGCTCTTGAAACAATACGTGATAGCTTCGAATCTTGACTTCGAATCCATTATAGAAGCTTAACATCAATAATGGTCTTGACCTAAATCTGAAACTTATTAAACACAAGATCATTAGTAACATAACTTCATAAGTTAGTCATCATCAAAACTAGGGTGAAAGGCCTTTGAGCTAACAGTATCTATCAAAGACGAGCCTAATTATGCCAAACCACCAACCTTTGAGGTTTCACCTCTCAATCCCCTACCTAGTCACTGATTTGACAAGAATCAAATTCGAACAACTTCCTCCTTAGGTCAATCTCCTAGTGAGTCTGAGAAGTCCTTAAGGCCAACGTCTATTCAAATTTTAAATTAGGTTTTGATTATGAGTGCAAATGAGATGTTGTTTGTGAGCCAAGGAAGGATAATAAC
The DNA here is from genome assembly GCA_038442645.1 of Agave tequilana. Taxonomy (NCBI): domain Eukaryota; kingdom Viridiplantae; phylum Streptophyta; class Magnoliopsida; order Asparagales; family Asparagaceae; genus Agave; species Agave tequilana. The sequence goes on along the minus strand of JAVJIF010003241.1, from coordinate 30,350 downwards.
TTCCTATCTTATCTTATTAGGGGTTTTACCCTTAAGTCGATTTTGTGTAAGTGTGCAAAATAATAGAATAGTATCATTCAAAGCAATTAAATCACCACAAGTGTTTCCTAATCTAGATGCTATGCAGACTTACGTCAATCTCCAGTACTCTTTGGCAGTAATTAAAAATTTAAAATAAAAATAAACGAATGCCTAGATGCAAGTCTATCTGGTTTTTAAATTTTAATCATGACTTACTGTTATTGTTAGAAACATTATCCAGATAAGTTAAAGTAAAATCTAACAACTGCAATAGATATAGAACTCAGGTTCAATAACTATAGAAGAAAACTGAACCCCTAACTCACTAGGATAGCCGCGTTTGTGCGGCTTTCTTGAAGCTTCTAGTGTTTTACCTTCTAGGGTAGTCTATGAAATACTTCTAATTCTTTGCAGTACCAACTTCTTGTGAATGTCCTTGTACACACAAACAGAGAAGAATTTAGTAAGAAAAAAATGTATACCATTCCCTCCTTGGTAACGACACCAAAATTTGATTGCCAAAAAGAATACAGAGAATATAAAAAATAGAGATTAAGTAAGAAGGTTAGAGTGGAGTTATCTGAATCGAAGTGTGTCTCTATTTTTCTCAATTTAACCGCGATAGTTAGGGCTAAAGCGGGTCGAACCTCAGGGAGAGATGCGATGGAAGCATTTCGGTATTGTTGTTTTCTAATACCTTCTTCTTTGTTTGGAGAACTTAAAGAAAGAGATTAGTTGAAAGAAGTTTGGTTTTAATATCAATGTAGAGAAAGATCACAATCTAGTAATAATCTGCCACCATAAATAAATAATACCAACTAGAGATTACCTTCATGTTAAACCCTAAACATGATATACAACCCTAGGCTTCAAGTAAAACACATAAGATAAATATCAAAGCACTAATTGAAATAGCACGAGTTAAAATTTACTATTAAAATATCAAGACAATGGTCCAGCATAGGTTAAGAAAAATAGTTAAAGAGTACTAGCAAGTTGTTGACCTAATTATCGTCATCATGTGCCTTCAAGATAAACCTAGGATTTAAGCATGTATGAAATTTTATTGAGCTCTCTATTCAATACTACAGGTCCATGGTGGTGATATTAAAAAGTTATAAAAAGTGGATTTAGTTATTCATGATGGAAAAGAAATAAAGCATGATTTTTAAATAAGAAGATTGCATGAAATAAAGAAGTAAAATAAAGAACAAAAAGTAAGTAAATAAGAAAAGAGATATAAAAAGAAAAAAATACCTTGTATTAATCTGTCATCTCAAATTACAATGGCTTATCCTTCTTACAAATATTCTTCAAAACTTGAAAATTATAATGAAATTTTGGGAAAAAATAGATCTAAAGAAAATCCTAAGCTTGAGCTTCTGAGATGCCTGACCTCATTGCTCTTCAGAGGTATTTATAGGAGATCTTAGAAGTAGAGTCCCAGTAGAATACCTCTCCAAAAACTCAACGCATGCAGCCCTAGAATATCAACATTTTCACGACAAAAAGGGGTTGCCGTGGCTTTTTCTGTGGAGTTTGGTCAAACGCTTTGGTGAGTGGCTTCATTTTGTCCGTTTATGTGGAGATCTATCCTCAGAATCTTCGTTTGATCCCTGTATTTTGAAATATTTTGATCTCCTAGATAACTTGAAGATCAAGTTATCTCTAGATCTTGGTTAAATTCAAAATTTCTCTCCTTTATCTTCGACTTGTGGTGCAAGCAACCGGAATTTGAATAGAAGTCTACCTTTATTTTCAATTGGGATGAGGATTTATCTTGTTCTATTTTTTCATCTAGGTTTTAAATTAAATTAATTTAAAAGCCAAACTTAAATGGCATAGATTAGAAGCTTCCTTTATCTTCTCAAGTAATCTTTATTTTTATAATAATTTTGGGCTTTTGGCTTCTTTGGGCTTTCTCTTGGCTTATGAAGGCTTACATATTACTAAACAATAAATGATTAAATATTAATATTTAAAAAAATTAAGTATGAAAATGTGACTAAAAATATGCATTATTGATGACCAAGAATTAAGATGTTCATCAATTGATGTAGCATTTTCATCGATAATTCATATCATTGTTGCTTCTGGAATAGCTGATTTGTCAAAGATTTTACCATGTAAAGTTTCTTTAGTATTTCTCATAGCTGTATTACTAAATCATATCTCAAATATTATAGAGAACCTATCTGAAAGATATAATTGGATAGTACCACAGCCTTTAAATCAAACTCTAGCAATTAATCCTCATTCGTCATTGACTTAGGTTTTGCTAATTTTCCCTACAGGGCTTTATTCAAGGCCTGTTTGATCAAAAGATTCTAGGCTTTTACCTACTATAAACCAAATTATCTCTTCCGTCTAATTTCTCCGCCTCAAATTTCATGATCGATGATGTTTTCTCCATCACGGTAGCTGTTCAATCGAAAACGCGCTATGATACCAATTTGTGGAACCCAAGAGAAATTTGAAGAACATAAAACATAAGATTATACAAAATATAAATTCATTAATTTATTTAATCACTAAAAAAATTTACATAAAACTCATAAAATACTCTCGTGAAACCTTTCAAGCACAAAAAATCTATCAAAGATTCTCACAAAATCATACATAATTGAACATAGTCTCCAATATTTATACTAATAACCAATTCAAAAGACTCCTACTTCTAATCAAATAGAGACTCATAACCATAAAGGAACTTGAGTTTTCTACTCAACCTAAAACTCATATAAAAGATGACACATGAAAAATGGAAACATAAAAACAAAGAGACCTATTTGGACTTGGATTCATTTTTATTTTTTGTTAACTCCAACACTCTACTATATCCCAAAAAAACTAAAGTTACTGCTTAGCCATATGAAAAAGTAAAACTCAACTGTAAATATGAATATAATGTTTTAAGGTCTCTCCTAAAAAATTTAAGAAAAAGGATGGAATCTGATTATGTACCGACACTTGAAAATCTCTTTCAATTTCAAGCACCCATAAAACAAACATTAATTTTGTATGACATTTGTGGAACTTCGTATTTAAGTGTAGAAGGGAGAAAAAGGGAGACAAAATGAAAAATGAAACAGAAGTGAACGAAGAGAAGAGAGCAAGAAATGAACGAGAAAAGAAAGAGAGAGTTAACTTTTTGAAATGATTCTTGATTAGTCTGCAATTCTGCATCATCTTATCGCATTTCCCTACTCCGTTATGAATAAAATATTACTTCTCAGACGTGTTTGGTCTATTTTGCAGATAATCAAGAGTATAAGGGCAAAACTGTAATAAGAGCTTAATTAAACCTATTAGGGGTAATTAATCCGTATTTCTTGGATACGAAGGCAAAGGGCTTCTAGAAGATTACATTGGATTCCCGTATTTGAAGTTGTATTTGGAGAAATAAAAATCCAAACAACATAAAAAATGATACATACAAAAGGTTCTAGAAGCCAGATAAACCAAATGGGAGGCCCTGATCAAGCCTCGAGAACATGACTTTTACCGCGTTATCGCGATAAGATCAGAGGCAGAGCCCAGATCTTCAACGGGTGGCTTCTTCCATAGAGTTCCCAGCTGCCCATTGCCTATAAATATTGCTTTGATGACCAGAGGCTCGAGGTTGAAGAGCAGTGGGCCAGGTTTCCCTTCTAGTTATAGTGTAGTTTTTCTCTTCTTTTATCTTTTCTTTTATTGTATTTTTCTTTCTTCTTTAGATCTAGGTTTAGTCCAGAGATTGATTCATGGGAGAAGGAGATAGTTCTTTGTAATTGACTGGTCACTGATATTGTATATTTATCATCACGTTCTCATATTAATTTTATAATAAACTCTATTTTTTAATATTATTTTTGTCTAGTTTTGTGCAGGCCTTTACTAAAGGAAATGAAAGAGAAAACGAGTCCAAAAGCCACTGACATTCAGACTAAATCAACATCAAGGATTGGGATAAATGTTCAGTTGAAGATCAGGCAAATTAAGGGATGACACCAAATAAAAACTGGTTAAATTCAAATTTATATAGATTCATTTGGTTAGCTCAAAATTAAGAGGATATCATCAAATCTAGAGTTCAAATGAAGAAATCAAGAGGAAATTACATACAAACAGAAAATCCAATGCAGCTTCCCTCGGATCTGGCCATCTGGCCATAAAACTGCCGCGAAACTGCCATATTCATTGCGGATCCACCATAATATTTTAATATCTGAGAAGCATTACCTCCCTCTTGTAGGTTCACCTAGAGGGGGGGTGAATAGGTGATGGCTAATCTAATCGTCACTTAATGCCGAATGATGCAAATAATGCGGAAGCTAAAAACAATTATGACCTATTTAAATCTTTTACACTAAACACTATGTATAACACAAGAGTGTAGCCGAATTCCCTTTGCAAGGCTCTGGACTAAACCCCTCTTGATTCCCCTTGAATGGGTTGAGGTGCCGCGTTGGCTCTCTTGGTTGAATACAAGTGTTATCAACAATCTCACGCAAGTATATAATAATTAAGCACAAGGTATATCAAGCATGTAAATGTAAAGACAATATAAGCTATGCAAGATATAAAGGAGATAGAGAGAGAGAGAGAGATGGCAATCGCAAACACAAGGGTATGTTTCGAGGTTCGAGCACACTTGCTCTACATCCCCGCCTTCGACACACGAAGGATTTCCACTATGCAAGATCCCAATGGATCTCTCCTCGGTGCCGCAACACCTACAAGCCCTCGGACTCCCTAGTCCCGTACACACGCAAGCACCACAAGCTTGCGGAGGCCGCACCTCGAACCAAAGAGTTCACAACCGAACTCCAAACCACCACGAGCACACTTGCCCGTCTCCTCAAGGAACAAAGAAAAGATCTTTGGTGATCACAACACTTTGATCACCTAAAGCACTCTCACTACAACACACCTATAGGATGTATAATCAATGGATAGCTCAAGTGTGGTGTGAGAAAAAATAAGGATGAAAGCTATGGTGAAAACTCAAGAAATCTCTTTTAACACACTCTTAAATAAAACTCCCTTTAGATTGGAAGTATTAGCTCTCTATTTTGTGGAGAAAAACTCTTCTGAAAGTATGGAAAAACTGGCTCTAAGAGTCTCTAAAATCTTGGCTTCAAACAATGACAAAAACCCCAATTTATAGGCTGCCAGAAAACTAGCCGTTGGGTTCTGTCAGTACTGCCGGTCGACCGGCCGGTCGACCGCCAACGGTCAAGAATCCGACCGTTGGAGCCTTCGGTCGACCGCCCGGTCGACCCAGAAATCCAGAGAGCAGAACTCTCTGCAGCGGTCGACCGTCCGGTCGACCGGACCACTGTGCTGCCAGACATGCACAAGTCTGTGCACGTCCGGTCGACCGTGGGTCGACCGGCCCTTGGTTCGGTCGACCGCCCGGTCGACCGAACTGGCCTGTCAGCCAATTCCAGGTCTGGAAAACTGGTTTTAAAATTAATTTTAAAATCTTTTAACACTTATAAAAATTCCATAAACTTGTTTTAACATTCTATATTGAAAACCAAACTTGTGATAAAATTTTCAAGACATATATCAACATATTCATATTATTTCAGCATCTTGCAAATTTTATCAAAAATCAAAACATGTATTTTTCAAACTTGGTTTTCATAACTTCACAAAATATAAAAACAAGATATTTCATTTTAGAGCATAATGTGTATGGATATGATCCACTACACAATCATAATGTAATATCTATGTTTTTGACATTAAGCCCTAAACTTGGTTATGGTTGAAAAGATATACATGATAGAAATACCAAAAACTAAGGTATATATTTTGTCACAAAGAAAAATCTTTTATTAAATAAAAATTCTTTTCTAAACATAAAAATCTTTTATGAAAGCAATTCTATCAAGAGTGTGTGTGTGATATATAACTTGAGCAATCCACCAACTATCTATCCTTTACATTTTTAACTAAAAAAACAAAAACAAAAACTTATACCTAGACACAAGTCTTCATCTTCTTGAAGTCTTCACTTGAAGGCTTCTCATCTTCTTGACTTGGTCTAAGCTTGATCCAAAAGCTCCTTGGATCACACCGTGCTAGCTCCAAATCTTGATATTTTATCCTTTGTTGAGCTATGCACCTACTAAGATCTTGATAATGAATCTGTCACTATTAAACACAAGATCATTAGTAAACATAACTACATGAGTTGATCATCATCAAAACTAAGGTGATAGGCCTTTGGGCCAACAATCTCCCCCTTTTTGATGATGACAAAACTCATGGAGTTATATATGCATGGATTGAAGTAAAGCTTCAAAGAAGCTCCCCCTTAACTCATGCATAGACATAAATAATAAGATATGGCAATGAAGCTCCTAAATATGTATGCAATGTATGGAGATAAAACATGAAATCCTTTTTCTCCTAGTTGCAATACAAAACATATATGCATAATTAACAAGGAAGACAAATACTTCTCCCCCTTAAGCAATGAAAACATGCATATAACTCAAATACTTCTCTCCCTTTTTGTCACTCATCAACAAAGGGTTCAAAGTAAAAACAAATCAAACAAATTTTTCTCCCCTTTTTGTCAAAAACAAAGAGATCAAGAAGGGGTAATACAAATCAATCAATAAAAATTTATATGCGATATACATCCATGAAGAGGAAGACGCTAAGTTAGCTTCCCTACACATATGCATTACATGAAGAAGGGATGACAAGCCCCAGTTCACATAACACATATTATGTAATGCATAAGAGGAGATGTGAAGCTCCCCCTGCACACGTATATCATATAAAGAAGAGTTGTCAAGCTCCTCAATTTATAATATACTCAACATGAATCTATATGTAAGAGAGATGTTAAGCTCTCCTTGCATACAAGAAATACAAATCAATAAAATATATTTTTTTTAATTTTTCTTAAACAAAATTTTTAAAGGTATCAGAGCTTTTGTAAAAACAAACAAATTTTAAGATACCAAATTGAAAATAATCATTATTGTAAATCATATTGATACCAATTGACATTTAACAAATATGAAGTTGAAGCATATTGATACCAATATTAAACATAATGATCAAAAATTTTATTTTTCATCATAAACTTTGTGCTTTTAAAAATGTGAGCCAATTGAAAGTTGAGCACATGGAAATCATATATATGTATGAAATGAGTATACCAAGTGAAATTGATGCATACATATATAAGAAATAAAATATGAGTATATACAAAATAAGTTCATATTGAAACGATTCAAAGATACCAATAGACATAACAATAAAATCAAGTGTATATCTCATAACCTACCACCCTTCATATGTACAAGGTAAAAGATTTTCAATGAAGCATACAAGGCATAATCGCCCATCCATCCTCCCATTGATGGTAGGGGTTTTCAAAAATAGATTTGAAAAATAAGCTTAGTATTGACTACCAAATGAAGAACAATTCACTAGTTAAAGATAATTTTTGAAAAACTAGTTAAAGATCCTTCAAAATATGAAATCAAATCTTATGTTTTTCATAAAACACAACTAGATACACAAAAATTTAAGCACTCATGGTCTATAAGGCTCAAAATATTTTTAACAAAAGTGTGAGTGTTAAATGATCATGTAAGTAGCATTTTTTTATGAAAAATAGTCATTCATTTTTAATAAAAGCACGAAAAAAAAATCATTTTTATCAAAAACATTAATCTTCATGGTATATGTATGATTAATCCAATTCTAACAATACACATACATATCCCAAATCATAAAAGAGTCTATTAATAATGTTTGCATGAAGGCAAGAGACTCACGGGTATACATGTATATTTATTAGATTTGAATTTAAAGTACATATACATGAAGTAAGGCATAAAATAAGGCAAAACATGGATAAAAGAGAATCATCAAAACTAGTTTATACATATGCATATAGTGGATACAAATGAGCATGAAGTTCAACTATATATGAATCGATTGTAATTCACTATTTGTATATGTATACATGCAAGTTTGACAAAATCTACATCTAAACATGTAAATACCACATGAAGCACATAAAACATGAACATGCTATATGATATCAAATGAATAAGCATGTAAATAAATAAAATAGGAGTTTAGAGATTGTTACCAACTCCAAAGCTCCAATCATGGTGGCCTTTCCACCAAAACTCCTTGATAGCGATGCATCCAAATGTATGTCCATCAAGTCCATTGCATCCACTACCAAGGCACCAAATCTCTCACGTCTTGAGAGATCCCTCACCTACATCAAAAGCAAAAGGTGGGGTTTTGGTACCCATATTTTCTTGGGTCCTTTGGGGTTAGACTTGTAAGGAACCCAAAATCTTTTATAATTAGCAAAATTTAGAGAATTAATATTATCATAACAAAACTTTGCTAAATGGCCTTTGCGGCCACAATGTGTACATATGTACACCTTAGTATGCTTATGTGTAGGTGTGTGATCTTGTTGTGCAACATAAGCATGATGATGTGCATGAATGGATGGAGTTTATTTCTTTGAAAACATAGACTCCAATCTAGTGTGGTTGAATGCACAAGAGTTCAAAGTTGAACTCAAATTATTCATTTTATTTTTTAAAACATTAATCTCACTAGTGGTGGCATGTAAAGCATGATGAGATAAAGAATCATTTTTCTTTTTCTTTTGTGAAACAAAATCTTTTTCTTTTTCACAAATTTTTCTTTTTAAAGAATTATTTTTCTTGAAAAACAACTTTATTTTTCTTTTTCCTTCACATTCATTCAATTTTCAATCAATTCATACTTTATTTCTTCAAACCATATTTCCTTCTTCATAAATCATCATTAATTTAATCAAGGAAACTTCTCATTTTTTAAATCTTTATTCTCTTTTTCTAAGCATGCCATTTTTTTTCTAATGAATCTTTTTCAAGCATGTCATCAAAATTTTTTCAAATTAGTACTCTAAACATGCAATGTTAGATTTAAAAGAATCTTGTTCTATATGCATGCAAGCAATGTTCTTTTTCAAATTTTTATTTTCCTTTTTAATCATGTCATATTTCTCAAGAATTGTTTGGCAAAATGAAGTGAGCTCATCATATGACATGTCCTCATCATTGGATTCGGAATTTACCTCAAGGGGGTTATCCCCTTGGACCATGTAGCACTTGTTGGAGATGTCGCTTCCAACATCCGAATCACTCCCCGCATAGTATTGATCATTTTCGCCAAGGGAGAGGAGGGTGTTCCAAACTATAAAAGCCGAATCAATGTTAGATACCCTAGATAAATAATCATCATTTAGGGTTGACTTGATAGCATGAAGGGCTTTTGCATTAGCCTCAAAATTCTTACCATCTATACAATATGCATTATTAGTAGTGGCAATATATACATGAAATCCTAAGGCCTTGAGGTACAATGACATCTTAACCTTCCAAATTTGGATGTTAAAAATGTCAAAGGTGGGTGGTGACATGAAGTCCATGGTGTGTGTACAAAATCTTGTGATTAGCCTAAAATAAGGATCTTTAACTCTAGGTTGTTAGACCCAAATCAGAGTACCAAGCTCTGATACCAATTGTAGGTTCACCTAGAGGGGGGGTGAATAGGTGATGGCTAATCTAATGGTCACTTAATGCCGAATGATGCAAATAATGCGGAAGCTAAAAACAATTATGACCTATTTAAATCTTTTACACTAAACACTATGTATAACACAAGAGTGTAGCCGAATTCCCTTTGCAAGGCTCTGGACTAAACCCCTCTTGATTCCCCTTGAATGGGTTGAGGTGCCGCGTTGGCTCTCTTGGTTGAATACAAGTGTTAGCAACAATCTCACGCAAGTATATAATAATTAAGCACAAGGTATATCAAGCATGTAAATGTAAAGACAATATAAGCTATGCAAGATATAAAGGAGATAGAGAGAGAGATGGCAATCGCAAACACAAGGGTATGTTTCGAGGTTCGAGCACACTTGCTCTACATCCCCGCCTTCGACACACGAAGGATTTCCACTATGCAAGATCCCAATGGATCTCTCCTCGGTGCCGCAACACCTACAAGCCCTCGGACTCCCTAGTCCCGTACACACGCAAGCACCACAAGCTTGCCGAGGCCGCACCTCGAACCAAAGAGTTCACAACCGAACTCCAAACCACCACGAGCACACTTGCCCGTCTCCTCAAGGAACAAAGAAAAGATCTTTGTGATCACAACACTTTGATCACCTAAAGCACTCTCACTACAACACACCTATAGGATGTATAATCAATGGATAGCTCAAGTGTGGTGTGAGAAAAAATAAGGATAAAGCTATGGTGAAAAACTCAAGAAATCTCTTTTAACACACTCTTAAATAAAACTCCCTTTAGATTGGAAGTATTAGCTCTCTATTTTGTGGAGAAAAACTCTTCTGAAAGTATAGGAAAAACTGGCTCTAAGAGTCTCTAAAATCTTGGCTTCAAACAATGACAAAAACCCCAATTTATAGGCTGCCAGAAAACTAGCCGTTGGGTTCTGTCAGTACTGCCGGTCGACCGGCCGGTCGACCGCCAACGGTCAAGAATCCGACCGTTGGAGCCTTCGGTCGACCGCCCGGTCGACCCAGAAATCCAGAGAGCAGAACTCTCTGCAGCGGTCGACCGTCAGGTCGACCGGACCACTGTGCTGCCAGACATGCACAAGTCTGTGCACGTCCGGTCGACCGTGGGTCGACCGGCCCTTGGTTCGGTCGACCGCCCGGTCGACCGAACTGGCCTGTCAGCCAATTCCAGGTCTGGAAAACTGGTTTTAAAATTAATTTTTAAAATCTTTTAACACTTATAAAATTCCATAAACTTGTTTTAACATTCTATATTGAAAACCAAACTTGTGATAAAAATTTTCAAGACATATATCAACATATTCATATTATTTCAGCATCTTGCAAATTTTATCAAAATCAAAACATGTATTTTTCAAACTTGGTTTTCATAACTTCACAAAATATAAAAACAAGATATTTCATTTTAGAGCATAGTGTGTATGGATATGATCCACTACACAATCATAATGTAATATCTATGTTTTTGACATTAAGCCCTAAACTTGGTTATGGTTGAAAAGATATACATGATAGAAATACCAAAAACTAAGGTATATATTTTGTCACAAAGAAAAATCTTTTATTAAATAAAAATTCTTTTCTAAACATAAAAATCTTTTATGAAAGCAATTCTATCAAGAGTGTGTGTGTGATATATAACTTGAGCAATCCACCAACTATCTATCCTTTACATTTTTAACTAAAAACACAAAAAAAAATCTTATACCTAGACACAAGTCTTCATCTTCTTGAAGTCTTCACTTGAAGGCTTCTCATCTTCTTGATTTGGTCCAAGCTTGATCCAAAAGCTCCTTGGATCACACCGTGCTAGCTCCAAATCTTGATATTTTATCCTTTGTTGAGCTATGCACCTACTAAGATCTTGATAATGAATCTATCACTATTAAACACAAGATCATTAGTAAACATAACTACATGAGTTGATCATCATCAAAACTAAGGTGATAGGCCTTTGGGCCAACAATCTCCCCCTTTTTGATGATGACAAAACTCATGGAGTTATATATGCATGGATTGAAGTAAAGCTTCAAAGAAGCTCCCCCTTAACTCATGCATAGACATAAATAATAAGATATGGCAATGAAGCTCCTAAATATGTATGCAATGTATGGAGATAAAACATGAAATCCTTTTTCTCCTAGTTGCAATACAAAACATATATGCATAATTAACAAGAAGACAAATACTTCTCCCCCTTAAGCAATGAAAACATGCATATAACTCAAATACTTCTCCCCCTTTTTGTCACTCATCAACAAAGGGTTCAAAGTAAAAACAAATCAAACAAATTTTTCTCCCCCTTTTTGTCAAAAACAAAGAGATCAAGAAGGGGTAATACAAATCAATCAACAAAAATTTATATGCGATATACATCCATGAAGAGGAAGACGCTAAGTTAGCTTCCCTACACATATGCATTACATGAAGAAGGGATGACAAGCCCCAGTTCACATAACACATATTATGTAATGCATAAGAGGAGATGTGAAGCTCCCCCTGCACACGTATATCACATAAAGAAGAGTTGTCAAGCTCCTCAATTTATAATATACTCAACATGAATCTATATGTAAGAGAGATGTTAAGCTCTCCTTGCATATAAGAAATACAAATCAACAAAATATTTTTTTTTTAATTTTTCTTAAACAAAATTTTTAAAGGTATCAGAGCTTTTGTAAAAACAAACAAATTTTACGATACCAAATTGAAAATAATCATTATTGTAAATCATATTGATACCAATTGACATTTAACAAATATGAAGTTGAAGCATATTGATACCAATATTAAACATAATGATCAAAAATTTTATTTTTCATCATAAACTTTGTGCTTTTAAAAATGTGAGCCAATTGAAAGTTGAGCACATGGAAATCATATATATGTATGAAATGAGTATACCAAGTGAAATTGATGCATACATATATAAGAAATAAAATATGAGTATATACAAAATAAGTTCATATTGAAACGATTCAAAGATACCAATAGACATAACAATAAAATCAAGTGTATATCTCATAACCTACCACCCTACATATGCACAAGGTAAAAGATTTTCAATGAAGCATACAAGGCATAATCGCCCATCCATCCTCCCATTGATGGTAGGGTTTTCAAAAATAGATTTGAAAAATAAGCTTAGTATTGACTACCAAATGAAGAACAATTCACTAGTTAAAGATAATTTTTGAAAAACTAGTTAAAGATCCTTCAAAATATGAAATCAAATCTTATGTTTTTCATAAAACACAACTAGATACACAAAAATTTAAGCACTCATGGTCTATAAGGCTCAAAATATTTTTAACAAAAGTGTGAGTGTTAAATGATCATGTAAGTAGCATTTTTTTATGAAAAATAATCATTGAAGCTTAAAAAGATCATAAGTCACATTTTTAATAAAAGCACGAAAAAAATCATTTTTATCAAAAACATTAATCTTCATGGTATATGTATGATTAATCCAATTCTAACAATACACATACATATCCCAAATCATAAAAGAGTCTATTAATAATGTTTGCATGAAGGCAAGAGACTCACGGGTATACATGTATATTTATTAGATTTGAATTTAAAGTACATATACATGAAGTAAGGCATAAAATAAGGCAAAACATGGATAAAAGAGAATCATCAAAACTAGTTTATACATATGCATATAGTGGATACAAATGAGCATGAAGTTCAACTATATATGAATCGATTGTAATTCACTATTTGTATATGTATACATGCAAGTTTGACAAAATCTACATCTAAACATGTAAATACCACATGAAGCACATAAAACATGAACATGCTATATGATATCAAATGAATAAGCATGTAAATAAATAAAATAGGAGTTTAGAGATTGTTACCAACTCCAAAGCTCCAATCATGGTGGCCTTTCCACCAAAACTCCTTGATAGCGATGCATCCAAATGTATGTCCATCAAGTCCATTGCATCCACTACCAAGGCACCAAATCTCTCACGTCTTGAGAGATCCCTCACCTACATCAAAAGCAAAAGGTGGGAGTTTTGGTACCCATATTTTCTTGGGTCCTTTGGGGTTAGACTTGTAAGGAACCCAAATCTTTTATAATTAGCAAAATTTAGAGAATTAATATTATCATAACAAAACTTTGCTAAATGGCCGTTGCGGCCACAATGTGTACATATGTACACCTTAGTATGCTTATGTGTAGGTGTGTGATCTTGTTGTGCAACATAAGCATGATGATGTGCATGAATGGATGGAGTTTGTTTCTTTGAAAACATAGACTCCAATCTAGTGTGGTTGAATGCACAAGAGTTCAAAGTTGAACTCAAATTATTCATTTTATTTTTCAAAACATTAATCTCACTAGTGGTGGCATGTAAAGCATGATGAGATAAAGAATCATTTTTCTTTTTCTTTTGTGAAACAAAATCTTTTTCTTTTTCACAAATTTTTCTTTTTAAATTATTTTCTTGAAAAACAACTTCTTTTTGTTTTTCCACCAAATCAACTTTATTTTTCAAAACCATATTTCCTTCACATAAATCATTCAATTTTGCAATCAAGGAAACATTCTCATTTTTCAAATCTTTATTCTCTTTTTCTAAGCATGCCATTTTATTTTCTAATGAATCTTTTTCAATAAGCATGTCATCAAAATTCTTTTTCAAATTATTGTTGTCTTTTTCTAAACATGCAATGTTAGATTTAAAAGAATCTTGTTCTATATGCATGCAAGCAATGTTCTTTTTCAAATTTTTATTTTCCTTTTTAATCATGTCATATTTCTCAAGAATTGTTTGGCAAAATGAAGTGAGCTCATCATATGACATGTCCTCATCATTGGATTCGAAATTTACCTCAAGGGGTTTATCCCCTTGGACCATGTAGCACTTGTTGGAGATGTCGCTTCCAACATCCGAATCACTCCCCGCATAGTATTGATCATTTTCGCCAAGGGAGAGGAGGGTGTTCCAAACTACAAAAGCCGAATCAATGTTAGATACCCTAGATAAATAATCATCATTTAGGGTTGACTTGATAGCATGAAGGGCTTTTGCATTAGCCTCAAAATTCTTACCATCTATACAATATGCATTATTAGTATTGGCAATATATACATGAAATCCTAAGGCCTTGAGGTACAATGACATCTTAACCTTCCAAATTTGGATGTTAAGAATGTCAAAGGTGGGTGGTGACATGAAGTCCATGGTGTGTGTACAAAATCTTGTGATTAGCCTAAAATAATGATCTTTAACTCTAGGTTGTTAGACCCAAATCAGAGTACCAAGCTCTGATACCAATTGTAGGTTCACCTAGAGGGGGGGTGAATAGGTGATGGCTAATCTAATGGTCACTTAATGCCGAATGATGCAAATAATGCGGAAGCTAAAAACAATTATGACCTATTTAAATCTTTTACACTAAACACTATGTATAACACAAGAGTGTAGCCGAATTCCCTTTGCAAGGCTCTGGACTAAACCCCTCTTGATTCCCCTTGAATGGGTTGAGGTGCCGCGTTGGCTCTCTTGGTTGAATACAAGTGTTAGCAACAATCTCACGCAAGTATATAATAATTAAGCACAAGGTATATCAAGCATGTAAATGTAAAGACAATATAAGCTATGCAAGATATAAAGGAGATAGAGAGAGAGATGGCAATCGCAAACACAAGGGTATGTTTCGAGATTCGAGCACACTTGCTCTACATCCCCGCCTTCGACACACGAAGGATTTCCACTATGCAAGATCCCAATGGATCTCTCCTCGGTGCCGCAACACCTACAAGCCCTCGGACTCCCTAGTCCCGTACACACGCAAGCACCACAAGCTTGCCGAGGCCGCACCTCGAACCAAAGAGTTCACAACCGAACTCCAAACCACCACGAGCACACTTGCCCGTCTCCTCAAGGAACAAAGAAAAAATCTTTGGTGATCACAACACTTTGATCACCTAAAGCACTCTCACTACAACACACCTATAGGATGTATAATCAATGGATAGCTCAAGTGTGGTGTGAGAAAAAACAAGGATGAAAGCTATGGTGAAAAACTCAAGAAATCTCTTTTAACACACTCTTAAATAAACTCCCTTTAGATTGGAAGTATTAGCTCTCTATTTTGTGGAGAAAAACTCTTCTGAAAGTATGGGAAAAACTGGCTCTAAGAGTCTCTAAAATCTTGGCTTCAAACAATGACAAAAACCCCAATTTATAGGCTGCCAGAAAACTAGCCGTTGGGTTCTGTCAGTACTGCCGGTCGACCAGCCGGTCGACCGCCAACAGTCAAGAATCCGACCGTTGGAGCCTTCGATCGACCGCCCGGTCGACCCAGAAATCCAGAGAGCAGAACTCTCTGCAGCGGTCGACCGTCCGGTCGACCGGACCACTGTGCTGCCAGACATGCACAAGTCTGTGCACGTCCGGTCGACCGTGGGTCGACCGGCCCTTAGTTCGGTCGACCGCCCGGTCGACCGAACTGGCCTGTCAGCCAATTCCAGTTCTGGAAAACTGGTTTTAAAATTAATTTTAAAATCTTTTAACACTTATAAAAATTCCATAAACTTGTTTTAAAATTCCATATTGAAAACCAAACTTGTGATAAAAATTTTCAAGACATATATCAACATATTCATATTATTTCAGCATCTTGCAAATTTTATCAAAAATCAAAACATGTATTTTTCAAACTTGGTTTTCATAACTTCACAAAATATAAAAACAAGATATTTCATTTTAAAGCATAGTGTGTATGGATATGATCCACTACACAATCATAATGTAATATCTATGTTTTTGACATTAAGCCCTAAACTTGGTTATGGTTGAAAAGATATACATGATAGAAATACCAAAAACCAAGGTATATATTTTGTCACAAAGAAAAATCTTTTATTAAATAAAAATTCTTTTCTAAACATAAAAATCTTTTATGAAAGCAATTCTATCAAGAGTGGTCCTGAACTCTGCTCAAGAAAGAAGAGCCTAGAAGCCCTCAGATTTGTCGCGTTCCTGCAACAATCTGAGTGAAATACTAACCTGTATTTTCTGTAGGTTGGCTAAATTGCAAAATTTAACTTTCTGGAGGTATTTATTTTCTTATTTAACTCACTGTACATACTTTTCTAACCTTAACAGTAAATAGTTGCTTGTAAATACTAAAAAACATTCAGACTTACATTTAGGCATGTGTCTATTTCGTTACATTTTCTATTTACTATTGAAGAGTGCTAGAGCCAAGGTATGTGTGCATAGCATTTAGTAGAAGGTTCATTTTTGTATAACATATTGCTTGAGTATTGCGTTTTTGCTATATACTTATATACTGCACTAAATTGGATTAAGGACTGTCCTATAAACAAGATAAGGTAGGAAGTCACTACCTCCCTTAGCCCACAAATAATCTCCTCACTCACTAACCCAAGCCTAACTTAAAATTGAGTAGACGTTGGCCCTAGGGACATCTCGGACTCAAATAGGAGACTGACCTAAAGGGAAAGTTAATTAGAATTTGACTATTGTCAAATTGGTGTTTAAGGTTGGGGATTGAGATGTGAAACCTCGAAGAACAGTGGTTTGATATAATTAGGCTTATTACTTAAGCATGGATATCTTCTACTGGTCATGCCCCTACTTGGCCGATTAACTTGAGGTCAGGTTCTGCAATATACCCCCTGTGAACAGTCTAACCAGTTAGGAGTCGTCTAGGTTGAAGGTCTACCCTAACTTAGGCTAGATTTTTTTTGTTATTTGTTTGTTTTTTTTGTTTTTGACATCTTGATGTATGGATTAAAATCACAATTATTCTTATGCAAATAGTGATCCATACTGCACCCCGACCTCTTTTGACTCAGATAATATTAACCCGACAGATCATATCTTTAACCAACTAAGTATGCCAGATTGGTCTTATCTGAATCAATATATGCCCCAGTACCAATATTATAAACAAGTCAGAAATAATCATCACCACTCTTCATAGAGTCAGTGGGGATAAAACTCCCCAGCGTCATATGATTAACCACCTTACCAACATCCAGCTTTATATAAATCTTTTTTCCTAAAAAACTAATAGAAGAACCAATTGTCTAGGAAAGAGGATGGAAGCCTTAGAAGAGCTCGAGCGGCGAATTAAAAGTCTAGAAGAATCAAAATCCCATAAAAATTTTTAAATCCAAGATTCTTACTCAAATTTTCAATTCCCACAATAAGAACCGACTTGGAAAAGAGTATGTGAAATCCAGATTCAATTCCAAAGTGATCCATTCAATATGATAGAAGCAAGACATAGTTAATTGGAAAACATACGTAGGAATAAGGAAACTCTCCGTACCCAATCATTGACTATTCTTGACACTTCTAACCATATTGATGAAAACCAAGAATCATGGTATCTTGAAAACTTTGACCAAGATTCAATTTCACCATAAAACCTTGAACTTGACCAATATCAACCCATTGATAAATTGGCAAGTTTTCATTTCAATGAGATTGAGCTTGATTATGATTGCGAACCTAATCCCCAACCTTGTGTTTCAGTTCCTATTTGTGAATCTATATTGACTACGATATTCTTAACTGATTTGGACTCATTTCCTGAGCTGACATTAGTTCCTTATCCATAGATCTTGAAACTGAACCACTTATTTTGGATAGTCACATTCTATTGATGGGAAGAGAATGTGAATTTCAATTTTTCTGATTTGGATTCAACTATTGAACCAATATCGACTCTCGAACCTATACTTGATTTTGCAGAGTCAGTAATGGTTCCCTAACCTATCACTTTTGAGCCAAAGTTAACCATTCCATTAAGTCACATTCTTTTGTTGGACATAGGTGTTGGCTAAGAGGCCTTCCACTCTAGTTTTGATGATGATTAACTCATGTAGTTATGGTTTACTAATAATCTTGTGATGTTTAGTTTCAGATACTTAACCAAGATATTAGTAGGTGATTAGCTTCAACAAAGGTGTTTTGGAGCTTTCACATTGTGATTCAATAGCCCGAGCGTCAAAGTTCATATCTAGCACTCGTTGGAGTCAAACTCGGTGGATCACATTTAGATCGAGTCGACTTGGAGACGGTGCTCTACAAGAAGACTTTGGTACATTGTTTAGTTTATAGTTTAGATCCATTATTAAAGATTAGATAGTGTGATATGCTCAAGTTCACAACGCACACACGTTTCATGTTTATTGGTTTTCGGTTTTCGGTTTAACCGATCTTGGTTTTCATGAATAGAATTATATCAAATCAAGTTTACATGGCTTAATGTATATTAGATTTGTTCTATATACATCTATGCTTCAACTATTTAAACAAACTTAGTCTGATAGTCTATTTCATGAGTTTGGAATTTTGGTATTTTAACAAAACTTATTTTCGGATTTAATGTCAAAAACATTGATATATATCTTTATATGTATATTGGATTATATCCATATACTATATGCCTCAAAGTTGTTTCAATATCATGTTTTTGTATTTGGATGAGTTTTGGACAAAACGATTTTCTATTTCAAAAATCCTAGTTTTGGAAAATACGGATTTTGGTTTTCGGCAAAATTTCTAAGTTACAAAAATAGTTCAAAATGTTTGTAACATGGTTTGATTTTACTCAAACATATTTGTATATCAAAGTATTATACTGAAACTATTTTGTGGATTTTTAGAGATTTATGAGATTTATTTGATAATTAAAAACCCAAGTTTTAAATCCTATATTTAGCCCTGCCAGCCCTGGCGGTCGACCGGACCGGTTGACCGGTGTGCACAAGGACGTGCACGCAGGCTAGCTTGTTTGGCTGGTTGACCGAGCGGTCGACCGACTGAAGTCAACCCACTCTCGGGTTGGCCCGGTCGACGGGCGGTCGACTGGCCATAGAGCGTTGCTCTCTGGTTCTGGGCGCGGTCGACCGGCTGGCTCAACGGTCAAAAATTTGCGTTGGCCGGTCCGGAGAGCAATTTTGCTCCTGCCAGCTGCCACCGGGCAGATTTTGATTGGGCCTACTTAAACCCCAATCCTTGGCTGTTTTTCACCAAGATTTTTAGAGAGAAAAATTTCATACTCATTAAGTGTTTTCAGCAAAAAGTTTTTAGGTTCGAAACTCTTATTCTCTTTTCGTTTTTAAAGTGTTTGATAATTCAAAGAAAATAGTCTTTTGGGAATTTGTTTTTGGTCTAAAAATTCTATATCTATTTGGAGATTTTCCCAAGTGATTTTTTTGTTCAAAACACTTTGTTTTCTCACAGTTGAGCTTACCATTCTATCCTCTCTATAGGATCTTTGTTTTGTGGGAAAAGAATTGGTTTGTGGTCTTTTGATCACCAAGTTGTAAACCCTCCTAATTTGTGATATCCCTCTAGTGAGAGGTTGATTTGTTTAGCTAAGTGCCTAACCCTCTAAGTGTAGAGGTATTCGTTGTGGGATTGTGCCTTGCCTCTGTGAGAGGTTGTATTTGGTTGAGAGAGGAGTTGTGTACTCCCGATTGTAATTGCCCCAAATCCTCATTGGAGGTTTCCCTATGTGGGAAGTCCTGTGTGGACAAGTTAGTGGAAATCCTTCTGTGTGAAGGCGGGGACGTAGAGCTGGTGCTCGAATCTCGAAACAAATCTCGGTGTTTGCGTTTGATCCATTGACTCTAACTCTCTCTTTTATATTGTGCCTTGCATTGTTTTATATTGTCATATCATACTATATACTTGGTTGTGATTGTTTGTGTGCCTCACTTGTGTTTAACCACGAGAGCTTCATATAGCACCTCAACTCTTATTCAGAGGAATCAAGAGGAGTTAGTCCAGAGCCCTTCACTGGAATTTGGCTACACTAGTTGGTTACATTAAGTGTATTGCAATTAAAATTTTTAATTTCCGTATTTTTTTTATTAGATTAGCCGTACACCTATTCACCCCCTCTAGGTGTACTTACAATAGGTATATACCATAATAACTCAGTGATGATTTTTCAAGATTGATCATATGAATGGGATAATTTTCATGCTAGGATCTTGCATGATCCTATTCATATTGGGGATTGTAAAAATGTAAATAGAAAAGAGATCAATAAAGGTGGGTTTCATGAACTGCCACATTATATTAATTGGGTAGCAACCTTGGCCTAATCCGACCACCACCGAAACCTCCATCTTAAGCAATATTTTCCTTCTCTTTCTTCTTTTTCATGCATTTATGTATTCATTCATACATTAAGGATAATGCATGAGATATGTATGTGTGAGGGTTTTAACATAATATAGATTTTTTATTTAAAAATATTATTATTTTCTTTGCTTTTAAAAAAACTTTTTGAAAAGAGAAACAATATTTTGACCTATTTTTTGTAAGAAATTAAGTTAGTTTTAAGGGATAGGAGAATCATAATTAAGATTTCTTATACATAGTTAAAATAAGATTATATGTTTCTTCTAGTGTTAGGAAGAAAATTTGGAAACGTAAATTAGTCTTAATTTTTACCTTGATGAAATATGCCAACTTTATACACTTACGCATTTAGGGTTCAAAAATAAAGATTCTTATGCTTTAAAAAAAAAGAAAAAGAAAAGAAAAAGAAAAAAATTTAAATAAAAAATATCCTCTAATTAAGCTGGGTATTCTGCCTCATAAAACATAAGTATTTACGCCTAAAAGTGGTTCATATAATAATTAAAATCCTTAGTTTTGTGACCTTATTTGTTCAAGTCCTTAAGTCCTTGGGTGTTTTCTCACCTGGTGTCTTAAGATCATCATGTTTGGGTGTCACTAACTAAAGGCTCGTTACATGGGCAGATTAGAAAGCCTAATAGAACAAAGGACAATGCCACCAAAAATTTGAAAAGTAAGACATAAGAGTTAGAGTTAAAAAAATCCGAGCCAAAATTTCACTGTCACAAAGGTGCATATGACTTAGGATAAAGTAATAGACTAGATGAGAAATACAGTTTGACTCCTTATCTTGATTACGAGTTTTTGAATAGAGACTAAGTTTAGGAATGAAAAATTCAGTTTTCTTATAACTTATATATTACTTGAATTTTTATAATAATACTTCAAATATTTTCTCTCTTTTTCAAAATGCTTTTCAAAAATACTAACACTTTGTTTCTCTTTCTTTATGGATTTTGTGGGTGTAATCCGCTAGAAATCCTCACGAGACGAAACTTGCTCTTTATGGGTTGATAGGTAGTAAAAAATGCATATTTATCACTACATTTACTATCATGTTTCCCTATTTATTCTTTTAATTATGCACTATTACTAAAGTTTTGTTATTTAATGTGTGCAGGCCTTGAGAAATTATTAAATAAAAGAATAAAGCCTAAATGAAGCCCAGAAGCCCATGTGCAAACCCATGTACAAAAGTTGTAGTAATTTAGAAGTTTCTATATTATCTAACCTAATATAAACTTGGATTTTAAGTTCTTTATTTAAAATCTAAGCGAAGAAAAGGAAAGATAAGAAAGAACTCCTAATTGTTAAAAGAAGAGGAAAAGGATGGACTTCTACTCAACCCTAGTTACTTGCAGGACAAGGCTAAAGATAAAAGGAGAAGAGTGCAAAGATAAAAATTCGTTTCAAAAGATTTGGATTCATGATAACTTGCTTTCCAAGTTATCCCGAATTTTCAAAATAAAGAGTCGGTATGCAGAATCCAGAAGGATATACCAAGATGGACGGACCAGAGGAGGCCACGCGAGAAAATGCGTGGCCAGAAGCCACACTATAGCCGCGGAAACGCGGCTATAGCCGCGTTTCCGCGGGTGAATGGATGAGTCTGGCGATGTGTTTTTCGTGGAGGAGTTGTACCAGGACTCTACTTCTTCCATCTCCTATAAATACCTCTGCAGAGCAACAGAGAGGGGGGCATTCAGAGACGGGAACTTAGGGTTTTTCTTAGGCTAATTTTTAGATTGTAACTTAAGTTTTTTTTAGTTTTCTTTTATGTAACTTTTACTTTTCTTTATGTAACTGAGAGGAGAAACGAGTTTCATGAAGGAAGGAGATCAAGCTTGTACTGAGGGTGACACCGGTGTAAGTAAGTCTTTTCTTTCATTGTTATTAGAATCGAATCGAAGTTTCTGTTTCTTTTTATTCTTGTTTTCGTTTGCTTTCCTCTGATGTGTTTGTAATCCAAGTGAATTCGATAGCCTCGAGACTGCTTCGCCTTGCAAGTGCCCTTGATGGCCTATGGCGATGAATAACCATTCTTTGTTAGTTTAGCTCCGCCCTTTTATTCGTAGTGTAGATCGAGAATGGGGAAGATCCTATACGCCATGCTTGATTGCCTTCAAAGACAAGGTAAGTCGTCGCAATGAATCCAAGGTATATGAGCACTGAAGAGGTAAGTAATTTTTAGGTTATTTTTCTTTTCTTTTATTTCTTTAGTTTAGATCACCAACACCAACAACACCCAATTCAATTTCTTGTATATAATCTATTTTTCATTTTTCCATCTTCTTAATCTACCATCTTCTTCCTAATTTAACTTTAACTCAAATTTTCCTTTTTTTTTCTTTTAAAGAACTAAAGAAGAACTTTAACCATACTTTGTAACCTAAAAAAGAACTTGCTAAAAAGCTTCCATCGCTAGTCCCTCCTTGTGGATCACGACCCGCATAGCCACTTGCTATCGCGGTAGAATTGAGTACCTTGCATATCCTATTCTTAAATTTGAAATACTATATTTTGTGTGCAGGTAAAACCTCAATCAAGGTAACCTAGAGGTTTACCGGCTTGTTGCATATGCTAAGTGCAATCGTGATTCCTATGAAAGTGAGTTAGACTAGGTTAGCTCTGTTTTACTTTATATTTTGTTTTGCTAAAGGATGAGCAAAAGATAGGTGTGGAAGTGTGATTGGTAACTAATATTGCATATTTATCATCATACTCTCATATTTATTTTATAATAAACTCTGCTTTTTAAGATTATTTTTGTCTAAATTTGTGCTGGCCTTTCTAAAGGAAATGGAGGAGAAAACAAGCCCAAAAACTGACTAAAATTTAGATTAATCAAAAACAAGAATTGAGACAAATATTCAGACAAATCAGAGAGATAACACCAAATAAAAACTGGTTAAATTCAGATTTATAGAGATCCATTTGGTTAGCTCAAAGATAAGGAGGATATCATCAAATCTAAAGTTCATACGGAGAAACCAAGAGGATAATACATGCAAAAAGAAAACCAACACAGCTTCCCCCTGGATTTGCCCATCTGGCCATAAAATTACCACGGATCTGCCATATTTCTTGCAGATCCGCCGCAATATTTTAATATCTGGGGGAGCGTTTGCTCTCCCTATCTTCTGACGCTCTTTCCCTTTTCACTTTTGCTATAAATACCTACAAATTCAGAGGCCACAGGAACGATTCAGCAGTAGGTTAGGCTCTACTTTAGTTTGTAACTTAGGTTTTTCTTTTTATTTATATAATTTTTTATTTTTCTTTATGTAACTGAGATTAGAGAAGAGTTTCATGAGAGAATGAGAGTGAAACTTGTACTGAGGGTGATATCAGTGTAAGTAATTCTTCTTTTCTTTCATTGTTATTTGAATCGAATTAAAGTTATATTTTTATGTTCTTCTTCTTCTCTTACTTTTCTTTTATTGGGCTTTGATGATAATCCAAATGAAACTAATAGCATCAAACCTACCTTGCCATTGCAAGTGCTCTTGATGGCGTATGATGATGGATAGCTGTCTCTATTTATTCTCTACTTGCATAAAATTAATAGTTTAAGTTTGAGAACGAGAAAGATCCTATTTGCCATGCTTTGCTCGCCTTCAAGGCGAGGTAAGTCCTTGCCAAGGATTCAAGATAAATCATCAACCAAAAGAGGTAAGTATGTACTTTTAAGGTTTTTCTTCTTTTCTTTAATCTTTAGTTTAGATTACCACCAATCATAACTCTCTTCTATTACTATTTTCACTTTCTTTGTATAACTCATTTTTCATTTTCTCCACCTTCTCAATCTGTCACTTTCTTCTTAACTTAATAATAGATTCTTTTTCTCTTTTTTTTTAAAGAATAAAGAAGACTTTTAACCATTTTAAGTAAACTAAAGAGAACTTATAACACGCTTCTATCGCAAGTCCCTTCTTGTAGATTATGACAAGCATAACACTTCCTATCGTGGTAGTATTGAATACTCCACTTCTATTCTTAAATTCTAAAATTCTATATTTTTCTGTGCAGGTAAAAAAATCAATCAGTAATAGAGTGTGAAATCTATGTAAAAGTTCTTCCTTTTTTTCATTATTTTTTCTTTGTTTCATTTACATGCTTAGCTAGTTTTCTCTCATAATTAACTAACTACTAACCATTAACCAAGCAAACTCTTTTTTGATAATCCATATGAATCTAATTGTCTCTACAAGGCCTTGTTCTTATACGAGCCATTAATGGTTCATGACGATGGATTTTAATATTCTAACATCTAACTCACTAACAAGCTAACATGCAATGTTCACTTTATTTTTGCCCGCTCTATTGTAGTTTTGATGGATTAATGGTAACATGTATTTGTTGGTTGAGTGTTCATGTGAAAAACAATCTTATATGCCATGCTTTGAAATATCTCTTCAAGGATTAATGATGGCCAAGGATCTATATGAGACAACTATCACTAAAAAGTGAAAATACACCTAGAGGGGGGTGAATAGGTGTATGGCTAATCTAATGCCAAATGATGCGGAATTAAAAATAATTACAGCACACTAAGTGTAACCAAAGAGTGTAGCCGAATTTCCGGTGATGGGCTTTGACTATCTCCTCTAAATTCCTCTAAATAAGAGTTGAGGTGCTATATGAAGCTCTCTTGGTTCAACACTAGTGAGGTATACAAACAATACCAAGTATATATATGATATGAATAATATGATGCAATGCAAGATATAAGAGTGAGAGTTTAGAGATAGTGGATCAATCGCAAACAATAAGATATGTTTCGAGGTTCGAGCCACTGTTCTACATCCTCGCCTTCACACAAAAGGATTTTCACTATGTCCATACAGGACCTCCCACACAGGGAACCTCCACTGAGGATTTGGTAATACAAGCTTAGAAGTATACAACTCCTCTCTCCAACACAATCACCTCTATATAAGAGGCAAGGCATAAAGCCAAAATAATAATCACCTCACACAAGAGGGATATGAAACTAAGCAAAGCAACAATCACCTCACACAAGAGAGATAAGGCAATAAGCCAAAATCCAACCACAATCACTTCTTCACAAAAGGGATAACCACAAACCCAAATCACAATCTCAATCACCTCTACACAGGAGGGATAAACACAAACCCAAAGCAAGAAAGATTATAAGTCAAGGTGATCACAAAGATCACAAACAACTTGGTGATCATAATAGACCACAAACTAATTTTTTCACAAAAACAAGATCCTAAGATAGGACAGAGATGATAGATCAAGTGTGAGAAAAAAAGTGTTTGGAATGAAAATAACAAAGAAAAATACTTGGGAAAATCACAAGATAAATATTGAAATAAAGATCAAAAACAATTCCCAAATACTTTCTTTTCTTTGATTTTTTCAATACTTTAAAATAAAAAGAATAAAACTTTGTAGCCCAAAAACTCTTTGAAAACTTCTTGCTAAACCACTAAGAAAGATAGAAATTTTAGCTCTCAAAAATCATGTGTAAAACAACCCAAAAGATGGGTATTTATAACCCACTCAAAATTCTGCCCGTTGGCAGCAGGAAAGGGCAGAAATGCCCTTCCAGTTGGGCGGTCTGGCGCAACGGTCATATTTATGACCGTTGCGCCTCCGGTAGACCGCCCAGTCGACCGGCCGCACCTGAGAGTTGGGTGCTTACAGTCGGTCGACCGTGTGGTCGACCGGCCGTGTAGTCTGGCCTTTTGTGCACGTCTCGTGCACATCGGTCGACCAGTCCGGTCGACCGCCAGCTGAGTCTGGCTGAAATTCTGAGATTGAAATTTAGGTTATTTAATACCAATTAAATCCCATAAATATACATAAATTCCACAAAAATGAGTTCTTGTAAGATCTTTGAATACCAAACATGTGTGACTAAAAATCAACACTTATTACAAACTATTTGAACCATTTTTGTGATAAGAAATTAGGCTTAAACACAAAAATCGTATTTTCAAAAACTTGGATTTTGAAATAAAAAACCATTTTCTCCAAAACTTGTATTAGATACAAAACAAGATATTCAACTATATTTGAAGCATAGAGTGTATAGATAGAATCCAATACACATATAAGATATATATCTATATTTTGGATATGAAATCCAAAACCGGTTAAACCAAAACCAAACTTTAAACTTGTGTGTGTATGTGAACTTAAGCATAACAACAATATCTACTTTTACGCAAGATCTAAACTAAATAGAAACTGAAGTCTTCTTATAGAACTCCTTCTCCAAGTCGATTCGATCCAAGCGCGATCCAAAATCTTGTCTCCAACCGAGTGCTAGATGCGATCTTGACTAGCGAGCTCTTGAATCAACACATGTTAGCTCTAAAACTCCTTTGTTCAAGCTAGACACCACTAAGTTCTTGATTAATAACTGAAACTATGTAAACACAAGATCATTAGTAAATTATAACTACATGAGTTAATCATCATCAAAACTAGAGTGATGAGCCTTTGGGCCAGCAAAAAGTTAGTATGATTAGTGGAGTACTTAGTAGTTAGTAGCCATGCGTTTTTTCTCTTTTACTTTGTTTTGAAATCAATATCCAAAACTAATTTATCATTATTGTTTCATCACTCTCTTCATTCACCACTTATTTTCATTCTCCACCACAATTTCATTTCTTTTCTCTTTTATTTTAAATCCACTTTCCAAATCACTTTGCAACATTTTTACTTCGTTTTTATTTTCTTGTTTTCCCTTCACTAATACCATTTCTTTAACTCACCATTTTTTTTGTTTTATTATCGGTGTTTTCGTTGCCTTCTTCTCCTACTACTTCTAGTTTTCTTTTTTTTTCCTCTTTCTTATACAAAGAAGAACTTATTAGCAACCAACGTGAACATGAATTGTTAATGTTTCTATCACCTTTAGACCCTATGAATTTGACCCATATGGCCTATATGCCATAACGATAGTATCGAGGAAGCCAAAGCGCCATACACTTTCATTGATCTTACAAAAGACACATTTTTGGGCACAGTTCCCCTCCGATCAAATTGTGGCGCCGTTGCTCGGGATGGGAATGTTTTGACCTCACATTTTTATTAACATTCTCTTTTCTATTTTGGTGGGCAGGTCAATTTTAATAGAATTAAGTATTGCAGAAGTCTATTCTTGCCTACATCTCCTTGCTCTAGAAAGTAGGGATCCTGCTTTCTACAGTTTGCTATGCTAGGGCAAAGGAATCCACGAAAACGTGGCCAATTCTTGGCCCCTGGTCTCCTTCTTTTGAAGGATTTTTCAAGTTTCAATAACAGTTTACAATACTGCTAATTTTTTGCTTTGATTGCTTGTATGCAATATAAAACAACAAAAATAGTACTTAGACGCTTTTATAACTATTTAGATATTTGCATTGTAGGCACATATCAATTTATTCCAATATACTATATTTTGTTCTGTTGTCGTAATCTGGACTAAGGTGTACATATTGCGTTACATATAGTTAGAAGAAACACGCAGGTGATTTACTCGATTGGTGTGTTATCTTATCTATATTGCATATTTGCACGGATCAGAATTAAGGGCATAACCCATGACAAGATAAGATGGGGAAGTCATTGTTTGGTCAGAAAAATGTAAAGTAAAATTCTTATTGATTGCAAAGAAAATTACAACGGATGAGATCTGATTACAAAGAGGGGAGGATATTTGAATCTCTCTCTTTTTAAGACTGTGGCAATAGAGAATGAATCTTGTTCTCTGTTGACCGGCTCAACGACAAGCTTCTCTTTAGATTATTTTAAGGATGTAAGATCACTCCAATTGAATACAACAATTGTTGAAGTTCTCTTTTTAAAGAAGAAATTTCTTTCTTCTTTCTCTCTCTCCCCCTTTTGAATGCCTAAAGCATCTGAACTTTATGGCTATTTCGCTCCCATAATTGGATTGATAATCTTTTGAGATGTCCTGAGCTTGATCTTTCCTAGATTCTGATTTTCATGAGTGTACTGTAGAACTGCTTGAAGCCTCTAAGGTAGATTGTTGTGAGTATCTAGATACACAGTCTAAAACTTATCTGAGCTCTGTTTAATTGTTGGTGTACTGTTAAACTGGTATAGTTATCATTGCTTTTACCAGTGTACTATTGAACTGATTACAACAACAGAGATATACTCTTTGTATTGAAGAAAGGACACGACTCTTATTGATGTCGACGTGACTGTCACATTGAACGCGCCTGTCATTGGACGCGGATGTCATAGACTTCAAATGATGCGACCATTATTTGATGTTTGAAGAAGGGAATGTCATTTGATGTTGAAGAAGCGACTCTCTCTTGATATTGAGACGCGGCTACTGATTGAGGCTAAACCTGCACACAAAATATGAGATTTCAGAACTTATAATAAAAGTGTGCAAGTGCTCAATTCTTACCGCTATAGCAAGTGGCTATGCGGGTCGTGATCCACAAGGAGGGTTTGCGATGGAAGCTTTACGTTTCTTTATTGAAATTGTTATGAAAATAAGCGAAAGTTCTTCTCTGTTTTTAAGTTATAAAAATGAAAAAGAAAGCTATAGTTAAAGTTAAGAAGAAAATGAAAGATGAAGAAGGTGGACAAATCAGAAAACAAGAAAAGCGACTATGTATAAATGGAGTGAGTGGAGAAGAAGAGTTGGAAGAGGTGGTGATATAATTTACAGAAATGAGAGAAAGGAAAGAAAGGAGGGAATACTTACTTACCTAGGTGAGTGATGACTTACCTGGAAACCGTTGCATCTTCTACCTTTACTTCGGAGGCGTTCAACGCATAGATCATAAGCTCGAGCTAAGTCCCCGTGCACATTATATCGTCAAGCCTAGCAAGAACGAAGTAATGCGGATCTTAGAAGAGGAGAACGTCTTCATGAACTATCGCTGGCTCTCACGTAGCTTAGTTATACTTGCTTTGGTTTCACTTGTAAACTCAACAAATACACCAAGGTAAAGTAGAAGAGGAAGAAGAAGCAAAACAAAATACAAACATAAAAAGAAGCTTTTACCTTTATTAATTGCAGAGACAATGGAAGAAAGGAGGAGGGTACATTGGTGTCACTCTCAACGTCAGCCTCTCTCTCTTACTTACATGAATCTTCTTCTACCCTAAGTTACATACAAGTTACGTAAAAGAAAAGAAACACCTAAACTACAAAGAATTAAAACTAGGCTAAATCCTAATCTGCATTGGCGTCCAATTTCAGCACAACAATTGCCCTTTTATAGGCCAAAAACCCAACAACCAGAATCCCGGGGAGGTCGGGGGAGCAAACGCTCCCCCTAACACCCCAAATTGCCGCGGAAACGCGGCTTTTGTCGTGTTTCCGCGGCCAGGGTGTGGCCAGGTGGCCACCCTGTTGTGGGTCTCACCGTTTTCTCCTCTGACTTTATCTGGAGTTGGTTTTGCAGTTTGGCTCCGAGATTTTGAAGAAATGGCCTGGATTCTTGGCTTTAAACCGATCGATCTTGAGAGGATTCTTCTCAACCAGTTTCAACCTCTTATTTTGCCCTGATTTAGTGAGTGCGAATTATTCTGATTTAATTCAGAATTTTGGTGGGCTTTGGGCTCATTTCTCTTCAACTCCTTAAAGA